>VXBX01004086.1:370811-412978 GCA_013400415.1 Scytalopus superciliaris
TCCTCCTCCTTATTTTCTCAAGGAGGATTTTCTATTCCAAAATTTCTATTAAAAATCCCCTCGTGGAGGAGGATTTTGCATTCCCTTTCCACGGGTGGATTTCCTGGCAGGAGCGCTTGAGGAACAGCCACGAGAGAGTCTGGTCTGATGGAAAATATCTGGATTTTTGGTGTATTCCAATTAGTTCTGTTCCAGCTGGAAAACGGACTTGTCTCCCTCTGGTATTGGGGGACTCATTTTCCTTCCTGTGGAAACTCCTAAAGGGGCTCCAGGAGCGATTTGAGACACAGGATGGAGGGACAGGACACAGGGATTGGCTGCCAATGGGAAAAGGTGAGATTTGGGTGGGATATTGGGAAGGAATTGCTGGCTGGGAGGGTGGGGAAGTCCCGGGATTAAATTCCCAGAGAAGCTGTGGTCGCCCCTGGATCCCTGGAAGTGTCCAAGGGCAGGCTGGACAGGGCTTGGAGCACCCTGGGACAGTGGGAGGTGTCCCTGCCCACGGGACTGGATGAGCTTTGAGGTCCCTTCCCACCCAAACCACTCTGGAATTGTCAGCCAAAGCTCTCCCAGGTGCAGGAATCCAGAACTCACCGAACTCCCAGGTGCTCCCAGAGGGAACAGATGGAGAGACACCACAGAGATGGGGGATTGAGAGGGATCACCCAGCACCGTCAGCAGTGGATTTTGGGAAAGTCAGAATCATGGAATTCCAGACCTAAGTGCCCACCCAGTGCCACCCCCCTTCCACTATCCCGGGCTGCTCCAAGCCTTGTCCACCTTCTGGAATGCCGGCCAAGTGCTCTGGAAGGGCCCAGCTGGGGGTGATGTCACCGAGAAGGAGCCGACAGGACATTGCTAACACCCAAAAATATCACCTCTCCAGAGGCTGGGCCGGAGCACAAACCCCTCCCTCGTGTCAGCACGTCTCATCCCGGGATTCTCCTGGCACCGGGAGGCTGGAAAGGCTCCCAGCTGCGGCCACAGAGCGAGGGAGGGCGGGGGTGGCACATCTGGAGGCCCAGCTGTGGAAGCCACGGGGCGACTCCTCCCCTGGAACCCATTTAGGGAAGGGTTGATGCCTAAACCTGAGCCCAAGGTCTGCTTGGCACCTCCTCTCGCTCTTTCCCTTGGATTCTGGGATTCGATTCCTTGTCCAGGCTCAGCCTCGGGAGGATTGAAAATAGAGGCTGTAAAAGGGGCTGAGCTGCTGCTCCAAGGGCTTTGCTGCAGGGAGGGGAGGGAAATCTGCCCCCCTTGGAGCAGAAATCCCGGGGGGAATTCAGTAGGAACAGGCAAGAGCTGTTATTCCCAAAGGAATACGCTGAAAGAGCAGCTCCCTTCCCCTGAGATTTCCTTCTGGGATTAAAACTCTGAGCTTTGCTTGGAAAAAAATGAGGCTGCAGGGCCTGAACTCTGTGGGAAAATCCATCCTGGGGTTGGAAACTCCCCTGCCAATTCCCGGTGATCCCTTGGGGTGAAAACTGGGAGAGAGGTGCCTGAAGTGGGATCTGTGGCCAGGCAGGACAAAGGACCACGGTCTGTCCCTCTGGGATTAGGTGGGATGTGCAGCTTTGGAAAGCCTGGCTTAAAGATTTAGGTGGAAATCTCATTCCCAAGACTGGGAATGTTGGGGTTTCTCCAGGAAAAGAATCCCTGGCCCCAAAAATGGGCTGTTTCTCACAGATTTGACAACTCCAGGTCAGAGCTCCCCACGTGGATCAGTTCCCTGGGAACCAGGGATCCTAAAAAACTGGGAATTAATTCTGCCCCAAATTAAATGTTTTCTTTCAAACTCAAGGCAGATTTTGGGGTTTTTTTTTGGTGTTCCTAAAATATCCTGGAGCCAATCTCAGAGCAGGGATTTGCTTCACATCAAAGGACATCTAAGGGTTTTGTTCCCAGGAAGGGCTAAACAAGGAATTCCACGTTTTCTAAGGGGTTTCTTTTCCAGGCCTTGTTTTGTTTCATCCTATTTATCCCTATTTTGAGGCCTTTGGGATGAGGGATCCCCATCCCTGCTCCCGGCCCTGCTCCAGCCCATCAATCCCAGGCAAGTTAAATCCCACATTTCCCACTGCACAAATCAGGGCAGGGGCTTTGGATTCTCCATTACCTCGAGCTGATGAAGACACTGGCACATCCTTGCTGTTATTCCCATTCCTTACTTTTATTCCTGTTCCTTGCTTTTATTCCCCTTTCCTTGTTTTTAGTCCCCCTTCCTTGCCTTTATTCCCCTCTCCTTGCTTTTATTCCTCTTACCTTGCTTTTATTCCTTTTTCCTTACTTTTATTCCCCTTTCCTTGCTGTTATTCCCGTTTCCTTGCTATTATTCCCCCTTCCATGCTTTTATTCCTTTTTTCTTGCTTTTATTCCCTTCCTTGCTTTTATTCCCCTCTCCTTGCTTTTATTCCTTTTTCCTTGCTTTTATTCCTGTTACCTTGCTTTTATTCCTNTCCCCTTTCCTTGCTGTTATTCTCCTTTCCTTGCTCAGCTCCCCATCCATAAAAATAAACAGCTGGAATCAAAGGCTGGTACTGAGATGGAGCCTTTAATGGGCTCCAGAGCTCTGGCTGCTCCCTGAGCTTTAATGGGAAGCAGATTTCATGGAATTGGGCAGCCTGGCATGTCTTGTACACCCACCAGCACACCAGGAGTGCATTTCCTGCTCCAGACCCTCTCCAGGCTCTGTTTCTCCTGGGAAGGGTGAAGAGCTGGCCATGAGGACCTGGAATCTCTTCATGTGGGAGAATTTTCCCAGTGCCAGGAGAAAGGCAAGGAGAGGATGGCCCATTGTCCTCACCAGCAGAGCCCTGAGCCATCCCAGGTCAGGGACTGGATCTGCAGGAGCGTCACGTGGGATGGATGAAATGAACTCTTGATGACCAGGGAGGCTGAGGAATTCCCGTCCCGGGAAGTGTCCAAGGTCAGTTGGATGGGGCTCGGAACAACCTGGGCTGGTGGGAGGTGGTGGGTCTGGGTGGGCTTTGAGGTCCCTTCCCACCCAAACCAGTCCAGGATTCCCTGATTCCATGAGCCTGAGGGCGGGGGAGATGAAGGATCAGGGAGGAGGGTCCCACCCTGAGGGAAGGTCAAGTCCTCAACAGCTGCAATAAAACCTGGATGGATCCAGAGCCCGTTTCTCCCTATTTTATCACTCATGCCAACATTTTCTCCCAGTTTTCCTCCTGGGCTGGGATTTATTCCTGCTTTGTGCTGGTCAGAGTCTGATTCCCGATGAGTTAAACCAGCCCAAACCCTCTAATCTCATCCTACACAGAGTGTCTGTTCTCCCAGACACCTCATCCCTCTTCCCTGAACCCGCTCCAGCTCCTTGACCCATTCCCACCCCTCTGGCTCTGCAGGAAGGCTGAAGGAGCCTGGAATGAAACATTTGGGACGGGTCTCCCCTTTGTGCTGATTCCCCCCATCTCCTCCTTGGGATGCAGGGAATGATCCTCTCAAAATCTCACTCCTTAGAGCCAGTTGGGAATCAATCCAGCTCTCCCACATTCCTGTGGGATTCCCTGTGCTCAGGCCACGAGGGAGACGATCCCAGATGTCTCCAGTGCCCACAAGATTTGGGTTTTATGGTATTTCTGGTGCTGGGGCTGAAGGAAATCTCAGTTGTCACATGAGAACTTGGGTATTTTTAGGTCTTTCGCTTGCAGAGAAGAGCTTGGAATTTTCAAATCCCTGATTGTTCAGACAACTGCTAAAAAAATAATCCATAAAACCAGCCCAACATTTTATTATTATTGTTAGTGTTGTTGTTATTATTTCTGTTTTCCTGCCCTCAGTTGCACAATTTCTAAATACAGGAATGACCTGGAGGGGTCGGGCTCTGATTGTTCACATTCCCTGGAGCCACAAAGGAGGGATGGGAGGGGTTGGGATGGGAAGGAGGGAGGTCCACACCTTCCCAACCCTTCAGGCCTGGAGGGAGAGACCTCCCAGCCTCCCCAGTGAGCCTCCTGTCCCCTCTGGAGCCACTGGGCAGCTCCAAGGCCCATCCCACCCCTCGGAGGTGACTCATCCCAACAGGTGCCAATTGTTCCCTGGCGGCTCCGGAGGAGGACAATGAATCCAGGCTTTGTTTTCCATGGACATTGCAAGCAGATGGCTCTTCCCACCGTGTTTTCCTTGGCAAATCCCGCAGAAATCGTAAAGCTCCTGCTTGTTCTGGGGGTTATTTTGGACCCTTTTTCGTATCCACCAAATCCTCTTGTCTTTGTTTGCTTCGGGCAGGGGAACAGCCTCGAGGCCGCTCCAAAGGATGAAATTCAGGGAGAAGGAGGCTGCTCCCCCCTCCATCCAGTCAAAGTGCCCTGGATCCATGTTTTTCAGAAACATGGGATGCTGATGTTTCCACAGAAACCTCCAAGAGGTCCCAGCATGGAGGTAGGAGAACAAAGGAATTTTATTCACAGGTTTGAGGAGGAGAAGGCGGCTGGATGTGGGAGAGCCTGGTTTGTGAGGCTGTGCCATCCTCTCCACTCAAACATCCCCCAGAATTCAGAGCGGAAACCTCTCCTAAAATTCTGAGTGGAGATCTTTTCCTCCCGAGCAAACAGAACCAGGCAATGGATGGGAAATTGTTATTATTGAGGAGGAAAATCAGTTCAGCCTTTCCCCAGTTTTTCTGGGGGATGCTGGAGATGGGAGGGGGTCCAGCCCCTGGGTGGGGGGTCAGTTTTCCAGCTCCTCCCCCTCATGGGGCTGAGCCCAAACAGTGGGAAACACAATGGGGGGCTCTCAGGGCCCCCCCAGAGGGGCTCCCACACCTCATAACTCCAGCCTGGAATTAGGCACAGCATGAAAGTGGAGGCTGAGGGAATAAGGAAAACAGGGATCAGGGAAGTGTTTGAGCAGCAGAACAGTTTACAATTAACTTTTGCAGGGACTCCTGGGCAGGCAGGGCAGGGATGGAATCATGGAATGGGCTGGGTGGGAAGGGACCTTAAAATGCATGTAATTTCAGTCCCTGCCAGCCCAGGGTGCTCCAAGCCCCATCCAACCTGCCCTTGGACACTTCCAGAGGTAACACAGGGATGTGTTTCTGTAGGGTTGCTCATCCCTGGGGTTGTCCTGATGGGATGAGTGATGGGCATCCAATGCTTTGCCTTCAAACACGGATCACTCCCCACTTTCAGGCTCTGGCACCAAGACTTTGATTCCAAGAGGAATCACCAGGATGGGAAATCCCAGAGACTTTGCAAATCCAAGGAAGAAGGGACATAATGGGCCTGGTTTCCCACTGTGGATCCTCGGGGAGCACCTGAGATCCCTCCTCGATCTGGGCCATTATGGAAGAGGAGCCAGGACAGCCACACCCTTTTCCTGGAATATAAATCCCTAAATTCATTGAGGCCAAACAGAAGGGATGTCTGCCATTGGGAAAACAGGAGGAAAGAGACTAATTCTACCTGAGCATCAGGGGGGGCTCAGCCTGGAGAAAAGGAGGCTCAGGGGGGACCTTCTGGATCCCTAAAATTCCCTGGAAGGAGGGGGGAGCCGGGGGGGGTCGGGCTCTGCTCCCAGGGAACAGGGACAGGAGGGGAGGGAGGCTCAGGTGGGGCATTAGCAGGAATTCCTCCCTGGAAAGGGTGATCAGGCCTTGGCAGGGGCTGCCCAGGGAGGTTTGGAGTGCCCAGCCCTGGAGGTGCCCAAGGCAGGACTGGCCGTGGCACTCAGAGCTCTGGGCTGGGGGACAAGGTGGGCATCGGGCACAGGGTGGGCTCCCTGGGCTGGGAGGGCTTTTCCAGCCTCAGGGATCCTGGGATTCTGGAAATACCGGCACTAAGAAGGGTAAAACTCACCCAAAGTGTGGCTGGGGGGGCTGGAAAGAGCAGGAGTGGATCACCCTCGGGACAGGGCCTGGCACAGCTGGCACAGGGAGTCACAGAACCCACTCCAAAGCTGCTCCAAATTCCATGAGCTGCACTGGGAATCCCTGGGAATTCCAGGGGAGATTTGATTTTGGTGGGGAGCACCAAGTCCTGCCCAGGTTGTGATCCCAGCCCAGGGGTCTGTCCCTTGGGAAGGCAAAGGGTGGGAAAACATCCCAACAATCCCAGGGATTCCTGTATTCCTGCAGAGACCAGACCCATTTCATGGCACGGTGGGAATGGCGCTCCAGGGAGCTCCCAATCCCAGGGATTTGGGGGGATGTGCTGCCCACAGATCCCAGATCCTCCCCCTCTCCCATGTCCCTGCACCCCCATATCCCAATGGGAAAGGGCCTTTTCCCACTCCCCCCACCCCTCAGGTCTCACTGGGATTTGGGATTTACAACCACAGCAGCTCAACAGCAGAAAACAGTTAAAGCAGGTAAAAATAAAATTAAATAAATGGAAGGAAATAAAATGAAACAAAATTGAACTAATTAAAATGAAATACAACAAAAGGAAATAAAATTAGGTGAAATAAAATTTAATGAATTAAAAGGAAAATAAAATAAAATAAAAGGGGACTAAAATATGACAGAAAGTAAAATGAAATAAAACAACAAAAAGAAAATCAAAAATAAAAGGAAAGGAAAGGAAATTATAATAAAACAAAAAAAATAAACCAAACCAAAATAAAATAGAATGAACTCGAATAAAGTAAAATCAAATCAAATCAGAAGAGAGCAGGAGGTTCGACAGGCCATCTCTCAGTGCAGGTGCAGGTGATGCTCCCCAGGTGGGCTCTGATTCCCGCAGGGAAGTGGTGTCTCCATTCCGGGAATGCTCCAGGGCCTGGCTGAGCCCGTCCCGTCTCCGCCCGCCCTCGGGATCCAGAGCCTCGGCTCCTTCCCAGGAAAACCAGCACCGGAGCCTCCAGGAATTCCAGCCCAGCCCAGCTCAGCTGAAAGGCTTCACCAGTTTCATGGCAGCGTAATTCTGGGAGGGGAAACAAGGAACAGCCATGGGAATGGGAAGAGGAATGGGAATGGGAAGCAGAGTGACGTGTCTCTGGGGACATGGTGCCATCCAGGGCAGGAGGGATGGCCAAGGTCCCAATCCCAGCCTGCAGGGACAAGCAGGGAAAAATCCCATTCCCACAAAAAGGAGGGTAACGAGCCCAAGACACCCAAGAAATGGATTTTCCTTGTTCCAGGAGAAGCTCCTGGACAGAAAATGGTCTTTGAGGTCCCTTCCAACCCAAACCATCCCATGATCCAACAAGCACCCACACCAGAGTCACTCCTGGATTTTGGCTGCTCCTTCCCCCAGTTCCTGGGATGAATTCCCAGCTCTTCCAGCCCTCAGCAGGAATGTGGCTCCCTCCCCCCTGGCAGCTCAGGAGGCCATTCCAGCTCTTTGCTCTCCTGTGGCTCCCGCTGATCCTTCCCCTCCGATGCTTCCCACAAACCCTGGGTTGGATTCAGCACCCAAAGCCCGACATTGCATCTTCGCAGCTCCTCCTTCCCACATTCCCCCAAGGCCGTGACCTCACCACTCCCCCTGTTGGGTGGGACCCTTTGGAAGAGGCCCCTGAGGGTCCCCCCAAGCCGTGCCAGGATTTTTCCGGAGAGCAGAGTTTTCCACAGGCCCGGAATCAGCCTGGCTGATTTGTCCAGCCCTGTGCCATCCTTATTAACTCCAAGCCCAAACCCCACCTCAACTCCCTGGGATATCTCCACGGGCTCTGCCAGAGGCAGGGAAGACAAACCTACTCCTGTTTTTTTCCCTTTTCCTTGTCTCCATCCCATAAAGCCTCAGGATCTGTTCCATTGCTGGGTTTGTGCTGCTGAGAGGAGACACCCCAGGCATTTCCTGGGATCTCCACCATCCCTGGCAAGGCTGGAGAAGACCTTCAGGAAGGAGTCCAACCATCAGCGCGTTCGCCACTGACCATGGCCCCAAGTGCCACATCCACAGGGTTGTTGAACATTTCCAGGGATGGACAGCCCTTTCCAGGAGGGAATTTTCCAAAATACCCGACCTAAACCTCCCCTGGTGCGACGTGAGGCCAATTCCTCCCCACCTGTCCCTGTTCCCTGAGAATAGAGCCTGACCCCCACCTGGCTCCAACCTCCTTCCAGGGAATTTTAGGGATCCAGAAGGTTCTCCCCCCCCCAGCTCCCTCAGCCCCTCCTGCTACTCCAGCCCCTTCCCAGCTCCGTTCCCTTCCCTGCACACGCTCCAGCCCCTCAACATCTTTCCTGTGAACGATGCAAAACCAAACAACTCCTTTTGACCCACCACGTGGTTCCTCAGGGACCAGCACAGGATTTTCCAACCACCTACACTGGAATCATCACCCACGAGCTGGGGACTGTCCCCTGACCCTTGGCCAGCCCCCCTATACCCCCCCCAACAGGCTCCATACCGGGAAGGCATAGATGAAGATTCCCAGGAAGAGCAGCAGAACGAAGAGGAGGATGAGCAGGATCAGCATCCACTTGTACCTCCTCCATAGGATGTACTTGAGGGTCTTGTAGGGGGAGGTGAACCACAGGAAGGAGGTCTCGGGGCGCCTGGAGCCAACAACAGCTGAGGTCACTTGGGAGTGTCACTCTCCTGGATCCCCAACCCCATGAGTGTGTCCTGAAATCCCACACCCCACTGGGGATGTCCCACTAATGTCCTTTGTGGTCTAAACCAGCTTCCCATCCCCCCTGGACTGTCTCAGCTCCTCCAGCCCTCTGGGAACATCCCACCAATGGCCTCCTTGGTGGTCCAGACCACCTTCCTATTGCCCTGAACTGTCCAATCTCCTCCATCCCTCTGGGTAAGTCTCATCAATATCCTCATTTGTGGTCTAAACCAGACTCCCATCCCACTGCATTATCTCAGCTCTACATCCCTCTGGGAATGACCCACCAATGCCCTCCCTGGTGGCCCATACCGGTCCCCTGAGACTGTCTCCATGCCCACCCCAGTTCAGGATGGTCCCACACTGGTACCACCCCATTGCTCAGCCCAGTTCCCTCAGACTGGACACCCCCAATTCCCATTTGCTCCTGGAGGTCTCCAGGGGTGCCCCAGGGGTTCATGTTCCATTTGGGATGTTCATACTTGGGGTCCTCCAGCCTGGGGTTCATGTTTGGCTCGTCCCGGCCCAGCCCAGCCGGACGCTCCTCATGCTCCTGCTCGGCCACGATCTCCAAAGTCATCTCCAGTTTGCCCTGGGTGGGAGAAGCAAAACATGTTCAGGATCCGGGAAGAGAGGGCAGGGGTGGGAAATGAAGTGTAGGATGGAAAATGCGGACTGGGTGAAGAAAACCTTCCTTGAGCAAAGCCCAAAAGCCACCACAAGGACCACAAGGAAGCCAGGAAAGGTGGATTCCAGAGATCCCATTCCAACCACTGGAGATACTCCAGGACATCCCAAATGTCACTGAGAGCCCCATTTGGGAAACTACAGAATCACCAAGGCTGGAAGAGACCTCCAAGACCATCAAGCCCAACCTGCGACCAACCACCCCCTTGTCAGCCAGACCATGGCACTAATTCCAGTCATTCCTGATCCCCTGATTCCTGATTTCCCTGAACCCAGCTCCGAGTTTTCTGTTGGAATGACTCAGTTCCCTGCCTGGACTCCTTTAACCATCCCCAGGGAGCGGAACAGGCCACATTTCAATGGATCAGGGAGCCATGTGGGACCTTTCCTGCTGCTTGTCACGACACAAGAACATCAGCAATAAATGCGACAGAGCCAAATTCCGTGGCACATTCCAAAATCCACAGAAAAAGAATCCAAATTCCTTCTGAGGAACCCACATGGGGCTGGAAAACATCCTGGTGACCACAGAGGGTCCAGCTGGTTAAACGTACAGCCCAACACGGCATTTCTTGCCCCGATTGTGGCCCCCTGCAGGTGCTTGGCCCAGACACCTCCATCCTCAAGGATTCCAAGGAATCCTGGAATGGTTTGGGTTGGGAGGGGCCTGAAAAGTCATCTCATCCCTTGACCATACAGAGGTCAAGTCCCACCCCCTGCCATGGGCACCTTCCACCAGCCCAGGTTGCTCCAAGCTGCATCCACCGTGGCCTTGGACACTTCCAGGGCTGGGGATTTTAGAGTGAATCCCACGGGAAGATGTGGAGAGGCCTCCTTACCGCCAGGATCTTCTTCTGGTCCTGCTCAGCCACACAGGGCCACCAGCCCTTGACAGTCTTCTGCTCGAAGAGCGACACGAAGCGCCCCGAGGACAAGGTGCCATCCAGAAGCTCCAAGGAGCACTTCTCAGATGTCTTGGCAGGTTTGGGCATCCTGTTGAGATCCATCTGAATGGAGCCTGGAAGGAGGAACGTCACGGGTGACACACCTGGGTGGAACAGGGCCTGAAAACAGGGACTCTTCCACTGTGGCACCTGCAGGGAGGTTGGGCCACCCAAGACCACCCAGTTCCAAACCACAGCCTCCATAGACCAGGTTTCTCCAAGTCCTGTCCAACCTGGCCATGGACACTCCCAGGGATGGAGCGGCCCCAGCTTTCCCAGGCAACATTTTCCACCAGGGATGGAGCCAAAACCCTCCCCCAACTCACCCAAATAGTCATCAAAAGAAAACTTGTCATTGTCCCAGATCTGAAGGATGAGCTGTGGTGGGATCTTGTTTTCCGTCTTGTCCAAGCTCCAGAAATGCTCCTAAAATCCCAACAGGGAAGAAAATAAGGAGAATGGGAAGGACTGTTAGGGGAGCTGGAAAGGACCTGGTTACTCTCATCTCATGGAAGTCCTGGAACTCTTGGTGTGTCCTGCAGGGTGGAGCCACAGACCCTCTGGCTCTGCCCAGCTCTGGGACAGGGATACCCAGTGGAAAACCCAGGATGCTTCTGGAAGGGGAGTGACCAACAACTGATGCCCGAATTCACCACCAAGGTTTTAGCAAAGAAGCTCCAGGAGCCTGGAAATAGAATCCTTTGGAGTGACAGCACCACATTCCCACAATTCCAACAAGGTGAAGAGGCAATGAGTGTTGAGTTCCAGGGCTGCCAAACCTCCCCTTCCTCTTAATTAATGCAAAATTAGAGGATTAACACTTCAATCAGCACCTCTGGCAGACAATCCCCACACATCCCTTCCCTTCTCCTCCCACCTGCCCAGTCTGGATCCACCAGGGCTCTGATCTGCTGCCAGGGCTGTCACCAGCAGTTTGGGTGGAGTTGGCCAACTCCAGGCCTGGAAATCCCTGTTCCACCCTCAGGGAACTCCTGGCTCCCGGATTAATTCCCTAAACATGGATATGGGAAGGAAGAGCCCGGTGCCCTTGAGGCAGCTCATGCTGAGGTGGATCCCTCAGCTCTCCAATGACTTCATCCATCTTTTCTCCCCATCTCCCAGGTTTTTCTTCTCAGGACAGGTGAAGAGTGGAAATGGAAATGCTATCCTGGGATATTTCACACTGGGCTGTCAAGCTGGACACCTCCTTTCCATATTTACTGAATGATCCGTCTCTGGAAGTGTCCAAGGGCAGGTTGGATGGGGCTTGGAGCAACCTGGGATAGTGGAAGGTGATCCTGCCCATGGCAGGGGGTGGGATGAGATGAGTTTTAAAGTCCCTTCCCACCCAAACCAGTCTGTGACTCCATGATACTTGTTACTCCATCTGTGTTCAACAAGAGAGAGACTCAGCTGTGAGAAACATGGAATCGGAGTGGTTGGGTGGGAAGGGACCTGAAATCCCACCCAGTCCCACCCAGGGACACCTCCCACCAGCCCAGGGTGCTCCAAGCCCCATCCAACCTGCCCTTGGACACTGCCAGGGATCCAGGGGCAGCCACAGCTTCTCTGCCCAACCTGGGCCAGGGCCTGCCCACCCTCCCAGCCACCAATTCCTTCCCAAGATCCCCCCCAGCCCTGCCCTCTGGCAGTGGGAAGCCATTCCCTGGGTGCTGTCCCTCCAGGCCTTGTCCCCAGTCCCTGCCCAGCTCTCCTGGAGCCCCTTTAGGCACTGCCAGGGGCTCTCAGGTGTCTCTGGAGCCTTCCCTTCTCCAGGTTGGCCGTTCCCACCTCATCCATCAGTTCTGCATCCCAGAGCAAGGACTATCCCAGGAACAGTACCCACGTGGGAGCTCAGCATGAGGAGGAGGCAGCAGTTCCTGCTTTCTGGAGAGGGGATTATTGGCCAAGCCCCCCAAGAGGGGTTGGCAGCTCCATGGCCTGGTTACTCCACTGAGGGGGTCACCAGAAGGCACATGGTCCACATTCCCAAAAAGCCACTCAGAAGGAACATTTAGATTGGATTTCTCTACTGAGGAGGGATTGAATCCCATTGCTGGGCCCACCAGCCCCTGCTCACCCCATCCCAGTGGCTGGTGGGTTTGTGCCCACTCCACAGACTCCCTGTTTCCATGGGGGAAACCAGGAATATTCCCCAACAGGGATCAAACCCACTTCTGGGGTGCCTGGGAGTTAGGAATAAGAATCCCAGGATCCCTGAGGTTGCAAAAGCCCTCCCAGCCCCCGGAGCCCACCCTGTGCCCGATGCCCACCTTGTCCCCCAGCCCAGAGCTCTGAGTGCCACGGCCAGTCCTGCCTTGGGCACCTCCAGGGCTGGGCACTCCAAAACCCCCTGGGCAGCCCCTTCCAAGGCCTGACCACCCTTTCCAGGGAGAAATTCCTCCTCTTGTCCAGAAAGATTTGTTAGGACAGAAGGAGAGAGACAAAAGCACACACAATCCGAGGGCTTGGTATTCCTGGCTCCAGGAAAGAGGAGGCAGAGTCCAGATGGAATTCCAGACCCCCTCCCAGGGGTATCCTGGTGGCAATCCCTCCTGGCATGCTCTCGGACCGTGGCAGTGTCAGAAAGGAGCAGGTTTAATTAAACCCAGAACCTCCAGCGCTATTCCTGCCTCCATAAATCCACCGTGTGGCTCAAGACTCCGGTTCATTACACGGTGCAATATTAAAAGGAAGGGGGGAAATCGTGTCACACTCCAGAAGAACATAAATATTCCAGCTGGGAGACTGGGGGTACTGAGATCCCACTGGGATGTGTCTCACTCTCCAAGCTCCCCCTGGGCGGTTGGATTTCAACGTCACTCCATTCCCTGCCCGGCTCTGGGAACACGGGCCAGGAATTTTGCATTGGAGCGTTTTATTTCCATGTTTTAAAGATTTTATAATCCTGAGAAGCAAAATGAAGCCCATGGAAAGTTCCCTCCCCCCCATGGTGATTGTGCTGCCTTAACATGGATGTTTATCCAAGGGGGCCATGGGGGGGATGTTTTTCCAGCATTTCCAAAGAAGCCATTGGAAATGAAACCTGCTGAAAAGGGGAAGAGTTTATGGGGATTCTTCCTTTTCCCGTATGTTGGGGCCTTCATGGAAGGGGGTTGTCAGTCTCCCAGAGGAGAAATTCCCCAGGAATCACATCCCCATGGCTACAGTTGGTTGGATGACCCTGACAGGAATTGGAAAGATCCATCTGGGATCTGTGAGGTAGAGGAAGATCCATCTCTAAGGTGAACCAAACCCCACGGGCTCCTTCTGATTGTCCCTTGCTGAGGACATCCAGTCATGGCTTGGGAGAAGGGAATCATCACGGAATCATGGAATGCTTTGGGTTGGAAGGGAGGGACTGGGGACAAGGCCTGGAGGGACAGCACCCAGGGAATGGCTTCCCACTGCCAGAGGGCAGGGCTGGGGGGGATACTGGGAAGGAATTGCTGGCTGTGAGGGTGGTGAGGGTCTGGCATGGAAGTCCCAGAGCAGCTCTAACTCCCAAAATCCCATCCACTTGGAACGCCGAAAATCCCATCCATTTGTAACCCCCAAAATCCCATCCACTTGTAACGACCCCAGGACAACTCAGATATTTGACCAACCTTCTCCCTGAATCCCAAACCAAAGCTTTTCTTCCCACCAATGGTACATCCCAACCCCTGTTCCCTTCAGGAATCTGGAGGCAGCTCCTTCCTCTCCCTCCTCTTCATCCCATCTGGGAAGTTCTTGTACAGCACGACATCCACAATTCCATGGCATGGGCCAGAGGTTCCCACAGATCCATCCCCATGGAATGCCACCTCCCTCTTTGGAGCAACCCAGGTCACCCTGGAAGTTCACCTGGACACCACCACACCATGTCCATCCCGCCCATCCCAGAGGGATCTTTCCCAGGTGGATCCCTCTCTCCAAACCCCTCACACAAACCCACCTCTCATCCAATTCCAACCCCACAAACACGGACTCTTCCCACCAGTTCCCCACAACTTTGCAGTTCAAACAACCCCGTGGAGAGGCTGAGCCTCGCACAGCCCCTCTTGGGAAGGTCTCCGATCCCAGTCCCACCCCAGAATTCCCAGGAGAAGGCAGGAATTCCCCCCTCTGGGCCGCTCACCTTCTTTGCCACGTGGCACATCTGCTCGGCCGGGAGGTAATCGAAGGGGAAGACGAACCTCCAGTTGAAGTTGCCCTCTCCCCCCATGGACCTGTAGTGCACATCTGTCTTCTGCTTGTTCTCCTCATGCCCCACCAGCCACCTGCAACATCCAAACACAGCCCGTGGGAAACCGGGAACGCGCCCGGGATCCGGGAGAGAGCAGGAATGAAGCGTTCCTGGGATCGCCTGGAGATCCAGGAGGGAATCAACACCCTCCGCGTGCTGGGACATGAACTGGTGCTGGTGGGAACAGCCTGAGAGCCAGGGAAGGGCTCATGGAATCATTTGGGCTGGAGAAGCCCCCCAAGACCATCGAACTGTGTCCCCAAGTGCCACATCCACTTGGATTTTTAACCTTCCCAGGGATAGGGACTCCAGCACTTCCTTGGGAATCCAGTTCCTCTGCTTGACAACTTTTCCCATGAGGAATTTGTCCCTAATGTCCAAGCTAGGATAGGCAACTTCCAGCCCCTGCTCAGGAGGCAGCACATGGAAGGAAAGGTCCCCTCGCCACGGTGGTGCCACCAAATTCCTGATCCATAGGGAAGATCCTGGAGCTCAAAAGGGATCATTCCACCCCTTCCCAACAGAACCATCCAGGGATTATCCAGAAATGTCAACGATGGAGCCATTTGGGGAGGAAGATGAGGAGGTTGAACAAGTTTTTAACATCACTTAGAGCACTGTGAGGTTTTCTTGGTCATCTTGGGATGAGAAAAATTGGGAGAGGGATATGAGGATGTTTGGGATGTTCCTGCTTTTCCAACAACATCCTGGAAACACAGGGATTTCCAAGCCCCAAAGTGCACAGAGCTGATAACAACGAACACGATGGGAATTCACAGGCCTGCAGCATTCTGGGTTTCCAGGAGGAAAACTGGGATTGTAAAAAGGGATTTACAGGCTGTTTCCAAATCCTCCCCCTTCCCGCCCATAAATCCATGGAAAGCACAAAGTAAGGGAGTCCCTTGGCTGGAATTGAACAGTTTCACACGGGATAAACCACATGGAGTCAGGCAGGGAAGGGGATGAGCCAGAGGAGCTGCTGCTGGCTGTGTGTGCCAATGAAAACAGGGAATTCCAAAAAAGCAACCATGTATGTATGGAATGAGCCTGGGAGGGAAGCTGGGAAGTGGAAACATGGACAACATGTCCCTCTCTCCGTGGCCAGGCTGCTCCCCATGCCTGGGTCTCTGCATGTCCACATTGCCATGGGAGATTCCAACTGATCCAAAGGAAAATATTGCCATGGGAGCATCCAGGTTATCCAAAGGAAAATATTGCCATGGGAGCATCCAGGTGATCCAAGGAAAAGTGATGTCTTTAAGCAGTTAAGGCCCCAGTAAAGATGTGTCTTCCAAAAAGCTGGATCCATCCATGGAAAGGGGTGGATCCATAGATGAAGAGGGGTGGATCCATCCACAGAGAGGGGTGATGGTCCCTCCATCCCAGCAGGACCCATGTTCACCCCAGCCATGTTGATCCAAGACCCGTTTTAACTCCTTCCCTGGAATTCCTGCCCTTCCAGGCTCTGGGCTCCGGGCTCCCTGGAGAGGGAGGACTCACCCTTTGACGTAGATGTCACTCATCTTCTCCCCAGTGATGCTCAGGTCATCCAGGATCACATCCCTGGTGTTCCAGATGATGCAGCGCAGGTAGAACCTGGAGAGCCCCAGGAATGACCATGGTGAGAAGGTGGACACCTCTGTCCCCATCCTCTGGACCACCCTGGTCCTGCCACAGCCCTGAAGCTCAGCCAGGAGCCACCATTCCCTGGGGATGAGCCCACAGGGTGTCCCTCAGCCAGGAAGGAGAATCCCACCCAAGCCCTCCCAGCTCCCCACAGAGAAGGTGCAGGACCATCACCCCACGGAGAAATGACCACTCACCTCTTGGCTTTGCGTGGGGTGATGTTGAAAGGGGGCCCGGGATGGCCCAGGGATTTGGGGAACAGATCCACCCACATCTGCAGCTTTCCCTGCACAGATAAAAAGACTCCCATGAAGCCTGAGAAGCCTCCAAACTGGGTCACCTGCACCTCCTCATTGAGGTCTGGTGGTGGGGAGAGGAAACATCCACTGCTCCAGAATTCCTTACAGGAAAAGGAAGGTTTCCCTAATGGAAAACTGTCATTAAACATGAGATTAAAATTAATTTTGTGACAGTTGGGTTTGTGGTGATGGATTGGAATTCCTGTGAGGAGCAGCTCAGGGAGCTGGGGGGTGGCTCAGCCTGGAGAAAAGGAGGCTCAGGGGGGGGCATTCTGGATCCCTAAAATTCCCTGGAAGGAGCAGGGGACAGGGGGGGGTCAGGCTCTGATCCCAGGGAACAGGGACAGGAGGGGAGGAAGGCTCAGGTGGGACATGAGGAGGAATTTCTCCCTGGAAAGGGTGGTCAGGCCTTGGAAGGGGCTGCCCAGGGAGGGTTGGAGTGCCCAGCCCTGGAGGTGCCCAAGGCAGGCCTGGCCGTGGCACTCAGAGCTCTGGGCTGGGGGACAAGGTGGGCATCGGGCACAGGGTGGGCTCCCTGGGCTGGGAGGGCTTTTCCAGCCTCAGTGACCCTGTGAGAAGGATTCTGCCACCAGCACTTTGAGACCATACATGGCTTTCCACCAAAAATGCATAATAAATTAAATTAAATTAAATTACTTTCCAACACATGAGCAGCTGCTGCTGAAACGACCCTGGGAGGGCGGGATTGGTGTCCCCATGTTGGCAGGACAGGCTGAACTCCGATCCCTGGCACCCAGCGCTGTGCTCCATCCCACACCCCGACCCCTCCCTGGGAGCATCCCAGATGCCAGCCCAGCCCCCCTGGCAGTGCCAGGGTGGCCCCACCTGCTCGATGTGGGGCTGCAGGGGGCTGTACAGCCGCCTGGTCTCCACGTGCTCCGGCACCAGCCCCTGTTTCCGCAGCGCCAGCAGTGCCAGCCGCTCCTCCGCTGGCCCCGCGTGCGGGTTCGGGGGCTTCCCCTCCTCTGCCAGGGGGCAAAGAGCAGCGTTAATGCCACGGGCAGGGATTTGGGGCACCCCAGGGATGAGCCCCACTGGAGGTGGAGGGCCTCCACCCCAAATCCGTCATCACAAACCCTCCTGGGCTACGGTTATCCCACCCCAGGGGCAAACCCTGTTCCCATGCCCGTATCCCGTGGGCAAAGCCCTGCTGGGAGCCTGGGGCAAACAACCCCAAAGGGCAGCAGGGAAACGGTGCAAGGACCAGGGCAAAGCACATGGAAAGGACCTCCAGGCTTTGACCCCACTGTGGGGTTGGGAATGTGGAGTCAGGGCTGTGGGGTCAGACTGTGTGCTCAGGGGTGTGGAGTCAGACTGTGGGCTCAGTGCTGTGGGTTCCTCAGGGCTGCGGGGTCAGACTGTGGGGTCAGGGCCATGGGTTGGGGGTCAGGGAGGCTCCTGCACAGCCCTGCTCCCGTGTCCCCTGACCCCTTTTCAATCCAACCCCAGTTTAGCTGCTCTGACACCTCCTCCACACTTGGCTCCGCATTCCAAGCTCGCCCCCGTTCAGGCACGGGAAGCAGAAGGCAGGGGCTGGCATGGGGGGACCCCCACACTCCAACACCTCCCCAGCCCTCACCGAAACCTTCTGCTACCCTCCTCCTCCTCAGGGAGAACCAGGAATCTGGGCCTTGATTCCCAAGAGTGGGAGAGGGATCACTGCTGCGTCCTCCCTTGTTTTGAGCCCCTGATGAGCTCCTTGTGGTGGCCTTAATAACATCAAATAATAATTTAGATGGGATATTGGGAAGGAATTGCCGGCTGGGAGGGTGGGCAGGCCCTGGCACAGGTTGGGCAGAGAAGCTGTGGCTGCCTCTGGATCCCTGGGAGTGTCCAAGGGCAGGTTGGACAGGGCTTGGAGCAGCCTGGGCTGGTGGGAGGTGTCCCTGCCCATGGATGAGCTCTCAGGTCCCTTCCCACCCAAACCATCCCATGACTATCAAGTGCAGCTCCTGCTCAGGCTCAGGGGGTTTCGTCTCCTCCCGGGGCCAAACCACTCTCTTATGGCTCAAAGTAGAGTCTTCTCACAAAAGCAACTCCTGCCCCAAGGGGGGCACAAGGGGACACCCGGGGTGGTCACAGTGTCAGCTGTTGGGGTGGGGTTTGTGCAAACAACAAAACACCTCCCCAGGGCTCGGAGACATTCCCAGATATGGAAGAGCTTGGCTTGGCCCTTCCAGCTGGAGCCCCCCAAGCCCCCCCAAGCCCCAAGGTGTCC
Organism: Scytalopus superciliaris; assembly: GCA_013400415.1. Lineage (NCBI taxonomy): Eukaryota > Metazoa > Chordata > Aves > Passeriformes > Rhinocryptidae > Scytalopus > Scytalopus superciliaris. The sequence goes on from VXBX01004086.1 coordinate 389,358, forward strand.
CTGGGCACTGTGTGTGTGATGTCTCCATGCAGTGACCAGCCCCAAAGCAAGATTCCAATGGCACAGCTACTCCTCCAGCAGCTGGAACATCAGGCTGGAGCTTCCCAGCCCCTGATTGGACTTCGGAGCTCCCAGAGCCCAGGGAAGTCAGTTAAGGGGAGTGGCAGCGTGGCTGGACTGCAGGTCTGGGTTCAATCCCAAGGTCTGGGGCACAGCCAGGCTCAGCAATGGTGCAGATCCAGCCTGGCCAGTGGGGTGGGGAGGATGGGGACGTGCCCACCAACCCATCCTGCCCTCCATGGTACCCCCTCGTGAGCTCCAGCTCTGGGCAAAGGGCACTCTGCTGTCCCAAAGCAGCCCTGACCCCTTACCCAGCTCGGCCAGGGTGTATTCCTGGTCCCTGAAGATGATCCGGTCGGATCTGTAGGTGGGAGCCTTGTGGTTGTGCTGCAGGGAGAAGAGGTGGAGCAGCTGGGACGGACGGAGCTGGTCTCGCCACTGGTTGGGTCCAGAGCTGAAAGCAAACGGGATCCTGGAATCATGGAATGGACTGGGCTGGAAAGGCCTTAAAGATCAGCCAGTTCCATGGGCAGGGACACCTTCCAACAGCCCAGGTGGCTCCCAGTCCTGTCCAACCTGCCCTTGGACACTGCCAGAGATGGGGCATCACCAACTTCTCTGGGCACCCTGTGCATGGGGAGCATCCTCACCATGGAGGACATCAGGGCTGTGACAGGATGTCCCCAGGGGACAGTCGGGGTGCCCCCAGTGCCAGCTGTGCCCCCCAGCCCCGCCCCAGGGGTACCCACACGCAGTAGGTCTGGGGGAGGCCACAGCGGGCGCCGTATTTGGACAGGAACCGGTTCTCCAGGTCGATGACGGTCTCCCCGATCTTCTCATCCTTGGACAGCAGGTCATAGTCATACAGGGCCACCTTCAGGTCCTTCTCCAGGGGCAGGGTGCAGGTCAGCTCGAACATCCTGCACAGGGGAATGGCCAGGGCAGGGGTGGTCATGCTGTGGGAGCCCCCTGAGGATGGACACACAGCCCACCCCACCCCACCAGAGCCAGGGGTGCCTTAGGGTGGCTCTATCATGGAATGGTTTGGGTGGGAAGGGACCCACCCAGTGCCACCCCCTGCCATGGGCAGGGACACCTCCCACCAGCCCAGGGTGCTCCAAGCCCCGTCCAACCTGCCCTTGGACACTCCCAGGGATCCAGGGGCAGCCACAGCTTCTCTGGGAAATTCATTCCAGGGTGTGCCCACTCTCCCACCCAGGAATTCCTTCCCAGTATCCCATCTAAACTCATCTCCCTGCCCACCCTGCTCTGTTGGGAAGGTGTCACTGCACTGACAGCCTGAGCTGCCTCAGGAAATCAGGTTTATGGATAATCCTTTTCCAGAGCATCCCATCTGGGTGTCCTGTCCCACAGGTCTCCATCCAGCATGGTTTCCCTTTGGACACAGAACCAAAGTCCCCAGAGACCCCCCCAGGCTCTCTCTGCCACTGGTGGGATGAGGATTATTCCTCCACAGGGGAATTCCAGGTCCAAACAACCCTCCTGGTGCCTCCACTGATGAGAGGGCAGACCCAGCTCCTGTTGCACAGGTCAGAATTCCCAGAGAGATGAATGAGAGCCAAGGGAATCATGGAATGGTTTGGATGGGAGGAACCTTAAAATCCATCTCATCCCACTCCCTGCCATGGGCTGGGACATCTCCCACCAGCCCAGGGTGCTCCAAGCCCTGTCCAAGCTTGAGTGAAGGTTGGAATGGGAAGCACCAGCTCATCCAGCACGATTCCCTCAGTCTGACCCAAAGAATCCCCCGGATCCCAAGTGGAATGCTCACTTACTTCCCAAAGACAGGATCCAGTGTACAGGGAAGGTAATTTTCTTGGTCATTTATGGATTTCTTCCCCACCGAAATCTTCACGTAGGGGTCGCACTGGAGGGGGGCAGGAAAGAGAAAACCCTGGAATGTTTTGGGATGGGAGCACCTGAAATCCCACCCCATGCCAGGGGCAGGGAGAGCTCCCAGAGGCCGCTCCAAGCCCCATCCCTCTCGGAATTCCGACTGCTACGGGAAACCAGCACAGTGCAAAATGAGGTGACTTTAATTCGAGGGGGAGAAAAATACCCAGGAAAATGATCCAACCCCACCTAAAAGATTCCACCCCAAGGCCAGGCCCTGGAGGGAAATCCCAATCCCAGCTCACAGCAAGGAATTCCCGGGAAAAACACCAAGTTCCTCATCCCTGTTCCTCGATTTTCCTTTTCCTCCAGGTTTTTTTTTTACAGATGGAAAAGCACTCAGGAGTCTCCCTTGGCTGGGATGAGCCCCAGGGAATTCACAGCCCAGAGGGGGCCTGGGGGTCACATTTGGGTCAGTTTGGGGATTTTCAGGGTAAAAAAAGGGCATTTTTCCTACTTATTGTTAATCCTCAGGAGTCACTTATGGGAGATTCCTCAGGATTGGAAAACTTTCATTCCAAATCCCTTTTCAGAAACTGGGAAGATTAAAAAGCACTTTCATTTTCTTCATGTATTTTTTCATGGATTTCATATGTTATTGTTCATATATTTTACATATATAGTATTTTCCATATCAATCTCATGCCTTTTGTATAGATATTGCTTTCCAGCTCTATCTCCTATATATTTATCTTACACAGATATTATTTTCCGGCTCTATCTCATATATATATTTCATATATTTTATATAGATATCTTTTTCCAGATCTATCTCCTGTATTTTATATAGATATTATTTTCCAGCCCTATATCATATATATATCTTTCATATATTTTATATAATTTGCCAGCTCTATCTCATATATTTCATAAATTTCATACAGNATATGTATTTCATGTATTTAATCTAGATATTATTTTCCAGCTCCATCTCCCGTATATTTAATATATTTCACATGATTTTTCAGCTCTATCCCATATATATTTCATATATTTTATATAGATATAATTTTCCAGCTATCTCCCATATATTTATTTTATATAGATAGTACTTTCAAGCTCTATCTCCTATATATTTATTTTATATAGATATTATTTTCCAGCTTTATCTCCTATATATTTAATGTATTTCATATAGATATTATTTTCCAGCTCTATTTCACATACATTTCATATATTTCACACAATTTTCCAGCTCTATCTCATATATATTTCACATATTTTATATAGATATAATTTCCCAGCTCTATCTCCTATATATTTCATATAGATATCATTTTCCAGCTCTCCTATATATTTATTTTATATAGATATCATTTTCCAGCTCTATCTCCCATATATTTATTTTATATAGATATAATTTCCCAGCTCTATCTCCTGTATATATTTCATCTATTTCATACAGATATTATTGCCCAGCTCTATTTCCTATAGATTTATTTCATATAGATATTATTTTGCAGCTCTATCCCCTATATATTTCATATAATTTTCCAGGTCTATCTCCTATATTTCATATAGATATTATTTTCCAGGTCTATCTCCTATACATATATTTCATGTATTTTATATAGCTATTATTTCCCAGGTCTATTTCCTATATATTTATTTTACATAGACATTATTTTCCAGCCCTATCTCACATATATTTCATATTATTTTCCAGTTCTATCCCACATATTCCATGTATTTCATACATATATTATTCCCACTATTTTTCATACCTGCTTCTCCATATAACCAAACACATCCCAATGTTTTCCTTAATTCCCCCTTTCCCAGACACCAAAAAGGGCCTTTCCCAGAGCTGTGTTTGTTCCAAGTGATCCCAACCCAACCCTTTTCCCCCTGCCCAAATCCAAATTCCCTCTTGCCCTGACTTTTCCTCCCACACCGGCAAAGGGACTCCTGGAAAAGAGAGAATTTTCTTACCTTTGGCTCCAAAACCCATAAAAAAAACCCATAAAAAGCCCAACTTCTCTCAACAATTATAACTAATCCCACTGGAAAATCCCAGTGGAAGGAGGCACAGTCGGCTCCGGGATTCCCAGAGGAGCAAAGGAGGCAGAAAGGAAGGAGAAATCCCTACATTTCAAGCAGAATTCCCCGATTTTGATGGAGCCGTTCCAGCCCAGGCGCCACCCCGGAGCCCCAGCAGAGCATTCCCACCGGGATACCTTCCCGTTGGAGTCCTTGGGCTGCAGGTCGAAGGCACGGATGATGTAAACCCTGAGGAGACATTCCTGGAGCCCCCGGGCCGGGAGCTGCTGGAATTGCCGGGGCGGCGGCGGCACCCGCGGGTCGTCGGGAAGGGGGTAAATCCTGAAGGATCCCTGGGGAGGACACGGCAGTTCTGGAGTTCTGGGGGTCTCGCCAGGGTCCCACCGTCTGGGTGGTGGGATGAACCGTGGAGTCAGGGAATGGCTTGGGTTGGGAGGGACATCGAAGACTGTCGTGTTCCCACACGGGCAGGGACACCTTCCACCTGAACAGGCTGTGCCAACCTGGCCTGGGACACTCCCAGGGATCCAGGGGCAGCCACAGCTTCCCTGGGAATTCCATCCCAGTCCCTCCCCACCCTCCCAGCCAGCAATTCCTTCCCAAGATCCCCCCCAGCCCTGCCCTCTNTCCTGGAGTGGTTTGGGGTGGGAAGGACCTTAAACCCCATCCCATCCTACCCCCTGCCATGGGCAGGGACACCTTCCCCTATCCCAGGGTGCTCCAAGCCCCATCCAGCCCAGACTTGGACACTCCCAGGGATCCAGGAGCAGCCACAGCTACTCCAATACATGGACTCACGCAATGATTTGGCTGGGAGGGACCCAAAGCCCAGCCATTCCAAGCTGGGAACGCCCAGACCCCCCATTCCCACCTTGAACTCTCCCACCACGGAGGGGTCGTCCCCGCCGTCCCCCGCCCGGCCCCGCAGCAGCTGGAACGTGTGGCAGAAGTCACAGAGGTGCTCAAAGTCCTCCACATCCTCCAGCTCCGTCTCGTAGACCTGGGAAGGGACAGGCAAAGCAGGACAAGGCTGGATCAGACTCCTGGATCGTGGGAAACACAGCCCTCGGGGACAAATCCCTGGGATCTGCCACCTGGGATAGTGAGAGAGAGGAGAATTTGGCGACCCCACCACAAAGACCCAGAGCGTTTTCCACCAGACAGATCTTCCTGCTGGGAATATTCTCCTGAAAACCGGGAAAAGTCTTCCCCATTTTAGCCCTACTGGGCTAAACCTTCCCCTTCCCTGAGCAATCCCTGGTTTTCCTCATTCCCAAACACTTCCCAGGGTGGCTCTTCCCCACCTCCTCTGCCACTTCCAAAGTGACAATTTCCTGAGGGCAGCAAAGTTTCCAGAAAGGATTTTGCAAAGGAAACGGGATCTTCAAAACGATTCCTTTAAAAACAGGATTTATTTTTAAAGTAGTTAAATCATTTCCCCAGGGAAAATGTTTCAGGTTTGCAGCCTGGCAGGGAAAAAAGCCCCAAATCCCCCCAAAATTCCTGCAGAGTGAGATCCAAGGGAGGCCACTCACCTTCAGGGTGTCAAAGCCCTTCTCCAGGTAGGAGCCACATTTCTCCCTCTCTCCTGTGGAAGCATAAAACTTGCTCCACCAGTCGATGAATTCTTCCTCCTGCAGCAACAGACCCCAGAGTTCCTCAGCTCCATGAAAAAATCCAGGAGATCAGCAGCAGCCGGGTTTGGATCCTCCCCGCAGCTCCTCCATCCCTGTTCTCAAGGCATTTTGGGATTCTCCCGGCCCAAATCATGGCTGCAGCCCCAGCCACAGCGTGGACCATCCCCCAGGAGGAGGGGTCTCCACGGGAGGATGAGCTGGAGCTCCCACAAGGAATTTTTAGGGCCTTTTGGGCCATTTGGAAGGTGGTTTTCCCAGGATTTCCATGCAGGATCAGAGCGGGAATGAGACAAATTAACTCTGGTACCAACACTGAGTTAAACTCAAACTCAGCCCCAAATTTAGGCTTGGCCTTGGAAGTTTTGGGATTCTGGGAGAGGGATTGACCTTCTGGTTGTGTCCCAGCACCATCCAAACACAGACTGGGGGGAATGAATAAATCCATAAAATCCAGGTATTCCCACTAAACATTATGGTGCCTCCAAAAGGACAATCCTCTTCCCATGATATCAAACCAAAAACCAGGAAAACCCCCCACAATTCCCACCAGGAAGCACCAGTTGCCTCATTCCCTGTGCAAATCCTTCCAGCTCCAAGGATGCCGTTCCAAGAGGAAAAGCAGAGATTTTTATAGGAATCCCATTTTTTAAATCCCTAAGCAAAGCTGGAGGGGCTTTGCCTTCGATCCATGAAACATTCCCACAAAAGGAATTGTTTTAGGACTCACCCACGGGATCTTCTGCAGTCCAAGGGAAAGAGGTGGGATAAAGATTTTATTGGATTTTTACTGATGTTACAAGAAAAAAATAGGAAAAAAGGGAGGGAAGGGGAGCAGCTGGAATGTTGACAGGGAAGGTCATGGATGCATTTGGGAATGGGAAAGGCAGTGAAAGCAACGGATCCATCACGCAAAGGATAGGCTGAGGGATTTCATGGAGCAACCAGGGGTGCCCAAATCCCCTCCAGGGATCCCAAATCACCTCTGGATATCCTAAATCACCTCCAGGGATCCCAAATCACCTCTGGGTATCCTAAATCACTTCCAGGGAGCCCAAATCCCTTCCAGGGAGCCCACATAACCTCTGGATAACCTAAATCACCTCCTGGGATCCCAAATCACCTCTGGGTATCCTAAATCACTTCCAGGGAGCCCAAATCCCTTCCAGGGAGCCCACATAACCTCTGGATAACCTAAATCACCTCCTGGGATCCCAAATCACCTCTGGGTATCCTAAATCACTTCCAGGGAGCCCAAATCCCTTCCAGGGAGCCCACATAACCTCTGGATAACCTAAATCACCTCCTGGGATCCCAAATCACCTCTGGGTATCCTAAATCACTTCCAGGGAGCCCAAATCCCTTCCAGGGAGCCCACATAACCTCTGGATAACCTAAATCACCTCCTGGGATCCCAAATCACCTCTGGGTATCCTAAATCACTTCCAGGGAGCCCAAATCCCTTCCAGGGAGCCCACATAACCTCTGGATAACCTAAATCACCTCCTGGGATCCCAAATCACCTCTGGGTATCCTAAATCACTTCCAGGGAGCCCAAATCCCTTCCAGGGAGCCCACATAACCTCTGGATAACCTAAATCACCTCCTGGGATCCCAAATCACCTCTGGGTATCCTAAATCACTTCCAGGGAGCCCAAATCCCTTCCAGGGAGCCCACATAACCTCTGGATAACCTAAATCACCTCCTGGGATCCCAAATCACCTCTGGGTATCCTAAATCACTTCCAGGGAGCCCAAATCCCTTCCAGGGAGCCCACATAACCTCTGGATAACCTAAATCACCTCCTGGGATCCCAAATCACCTCTGGGTATCCTAAATCACTTCCAGGGAGCCCAAATCCCTTCCAGGGAGCCCACATAACCTCTGGATAACCTAAATCACCTCCTGGGATCCCAAATCACCTCTGGGTATCCTAAATCACTTCCAGGGAGCCCAAATCCCTTCCAGGGAGCCCACATAACCTCTGGATAACCTAAATCACCTCCTGGGATCCCAAATCACCTCTGGGTATCCTAAATCACTTCCAGGGAGCCCAAATCCCTTCCAGGGAGCCCACATAACCTCTGGATAACCTAAATCACCTCCTGGGATCCCAAATCACCTCTGGGTATCCTAAATCACTTCCAGGGAGCCCAAATCCCTTCCAGGGAGCCCACATAACCTCTGGATAACCTAAATCACCTCCTGGGATCCCAAATCCTGTCCAGGGATCCCAAATCTGCTCTGTCCAGCCTTGCCCCAGAGGCTGGCACAGGCAGGCAGGATCCAAACTGCTGGGAGAGGCACCCTTGGGATGGTTTTCCAAGGAAATTAGCTGCAAGGAATCCTGCCCAGCACGAGGTGCCCTCAGCAGGGCGGGATGTTGGCTCCAAGGGCTCCAACACCCACAGAGTCAGGGCAGGAGCAGCTCTGGAAGTGCCTGGGAGGCAGGAAAACTCGGATTTTCCTGTCATGAAGCCGAGACACTGGGATGGAGCATCAGCAGCTGGGATTGGGATCAGGAACCTGCCAAACTTTGGGAGCTGGAGGGAAGATTTTCATGTTACCAACATCCCCTTTGTCAAAAATCATGGAATGAACCGGTTTGGGTTGGAAGGGATCTTAAAGGTCATGCAGTTCCATGGGCAGGGACTCCCTCCCCTATCCCAGGTTGCTCCAAGCCCCATCCAGCCTGGCCTTGGACACTCTCAGGGATAAGGAGCCCACAATTCCCTGGGCAATCTGTGCCAGGGCCTGCCCACTGCTGAACTCCAACCTCTTCCCAAAGGATTTCCCTTTGGCTGTCCTTGGCTGACCCGCTCCTTGACCCTGCAGCCCAACCCAGCACCTGCAGGAGCTCAGGAGGGCTGGAAAGAGGGGGATTTCTCCCTTCAGGAAGGCATTGGTGGCTGGGAGGGTGGGCAGGCCCTGGCCCAGGTTGGGCAGAGAAGCTGTGGCTGCCCCTGGATCCCTGGCAGTGTCCAAGGGCAGGCTGGATGGGGCTTGGAAGTGGAAACTGTCGCTGCCCATGGCAGGGGTGGCACTGGGTGGGCTTTGAGGTCCCTTCCCACCCAAACCATTCCAAGATTCCATGAGCCCTGGCTGGTGGAAATCCAGCATTCCCTGCAGATTGCTCTGGGGGGGGTTCACCCATGCCCAGGAGCAGTGCCATGGGCTGTGTCCCAGCTGGGAATAACAGGAACAGCAGGAACACTCTGGGAGGCAGGGCCGGCTTGGCAGCCCTTCCCGGGAGGAGACATCCAACCCCAAGAGCTCTTCCAACAAGCAGTAACAGGAGAAGCTGTGAAATGTGTGTTGGGATTTGAAAGGAGCAAAGCCAGCAAATAGCCAATTATCCCAAATCATTCCCAGGTTTGGAGTGCCTGGATCGGGCTCGGCTTGGCTGCCTTAACTTGTCCTTGATGGGCTCTCTGGGTGTGTGTGACAAGCAAAGCAGGGGGGGAGGAAAGGCAGAGAAAGGACCCTGGAGGGATTCCCAGGGGAAAACAGAGGCTCCTCCTTGGAATTTCATGGCTCAGAGGTGTCCCAGGGTTCCTTGGGAGCTTCTCTGCTCTGGGAGATGCCCAAAAATCATGGAATCATGGAATGGTTTGTGTTGGAAGGGACCTGAAAGATCATCCAGTTCCACTATCCCAGGTTGCTCCAACCTGCCCTTGGACACTGCCAGGGATCCAGGGGCAGCCACAGCTTCTCTGCCCAACCTGGGCCAGGGCCTGCCCACCCTCCCCGCCACCAATTCCTTCCCAAGATCCCCCCCAGCCCTGCCCTCTGGCAGTGGGAAGCCATTCCCTGGGTGCTCTCCCTCCAGGCCTTGTCCCCAGTCCCTGCCCAGCTCTCCTGGAGCCCCTTTAGGCACTGCCAGGGGCTCTCAGGTGTCCCTGGAGCCTTCCCTTCTCCAGGCTGGACAATCCCAATTCCCTCAGCCTTTCCTCCATCCCTCTGATCCTCTTAGTCCCTCCTCTGGATTCACTCCAACAGTTCCATGTCCTTCCCATGCTGGGATCCCAGGTCTGGATTCCTCCCCAAACCCCCCTCATTTCCTTGGCATGAAGGAAAAGCCCCCCCCTGCCAGGCACATCCCACAGCCAGAGGGAATGGCCACATTTCCAAGCAGCAAGGGGGGATCCTTCCTGGTAGGAAATGCCTCTTCCCACTTCCATGTGCCCCGATATCCTGGCTCAAGGCATGGAGGAAGCAATGGGGTTAGGAATGAAGCGATACCTACATGAGGCTGGGCCTGGGAAGCCAGGATGTTAATTAGTGCGGAGCTGGTCACGCCCTCGGCAAGCTACAAACCAAAATGATCCGTTAGCCAGGGAATTACAGGGATAAAGGGGGGGCACACGGCGGGAAAAGCACCACTGGGGAGAAATAAAGGGAGTTAATCCAAAGGAATCCTCCTTTCCATCCCCTGGGATGAGGCTGGGCTCTCCCAGGGAGAGGCAGCGTTTGGGTTTTCATGGATGTTCAGCAAACCGGGCACAGTTATAGGGGGAAAATGGGATATTAGAGGGGAAAATAAGTTATGGAAAAGCTATTAATATTCCTTAGGGGAGGAGGGAATCTCCCTGGACACCAAGGGCTCCAAACCCAGCGGGGCACCTTCATCCCGGGAGCGCAGGAGGGATCTGAGCCAGGGGGTTTCTTGGGATTAGGGAAGCTCCAAGCACAGCCTGTCCTGGGAAAACCATGAGCTGCCACCGCTGCCCTGGGCACCAAGCCCTGCTCCTGGTATCCAAGGATTGATCCCTTGGAGATGGGAAAGGGGGACAAAGGAGATGTTCTTCCCAGTAACCACCTGGGTTTGGGCATCAGCCTGATCCCAACAGAATTCCCTGTTCTCCTGCCCCAAAACCCCTCACCTGAAACACAGCCTGGGCCAAGCTACAAACACCCCATTCCCAGCTGGGAAAACATGGAAAACATTCCCCGAGGATGAGCTCTGGCCAGGACACCCCCACAGCTCTGGGGCTGATTTATCCATGAGCAGAAGGACAAACAGCTGCTCATCCCTTGGGGCTGCACAGGGACATCCTGCATGGCCTTCCCGAGGGGCTTCCCAGGGGAATGATCCCCTGGAGAACAAGGAACGCAGAACAGGCAGGACAAGGGCTGATCCAGCAGCTTCTTGTACATGCTCCATGTCTATCTCCCAAACTGGAAGGGATTAGCCTGGAAAAGCAGCTTTTCTGTGAGTTTTGGGAGGGTTTTCCATCACGTTGGGTGCCCACAATGTGTTTCACGTTCACAGAAACTGCTGTGAACTCCAAATGAACTTCTCATCCCGCTTGGATGAGATGGACAAGACACTCCCCAGTCTCAGGGCAGAGGGGATCCACCTCTGCTTGTTTTCCCTGTTCCAGAGGAGGACAACAAACTGCTCCTTTGTTCCCAACATCCACTGGAGGAGGGACCGAGGCCAGGCTTGGCAAGGAGGGAGAAAAGCCACACAATGAAACATCCCTGCACAATCCCGGCTCCTGCTTCCAAGGTCACGGCTGGGAGAGCCCTGGGAAGGGTCTCCTGGCCTGGGATCCACCCCTTTTTCCCAGGGAGAAGGAGCAGGATGGTCCCTGCAGGCCGGGAGTGCTCCTTGACCCCCCACAGCTGTCCCCAAATGGGAGCAGAGAGGGGGTGAAAGGATGACCCACCTACATCCCAAGCCACATCCTCCTCCAGGGCAGGAACAGCTTCCAGGGCCAGAATTCAGGGCTCAGGGAGGGAGAAGGCGGGAATTTCAGTTTGGTTTTCCAGGAACAAGGTCCCTCCTCTCCCCAAACAACAGGCAAAGACAAACAAACAGAGGAGGACGAATATGGGGTCAAAATGAGCCACTCAGCTCATGGCATGGGGGTTGTTTGGGAAGCTTGTTTGTTTGGGAAGGTTGGTTGTTTGTTTGGGAAGTGTTTGTTTCAGGCAAGGAAAGCCAAACTCTTCCCCTCTGGAAGGGCTGGAGCAGAGGGGTTTGGCTCTGCCATGTCCTTCTCCCCCTTTTCCCCCCATTTCAACTATTCCCTAAATTTGATGTGAGTTTGGAGATGTTTCCTACAGGCTTTAAACCAATCCAGGGAACAAAGCTATTGTCCTATTCCTTCCTCTGGGATCTCTGCAACTCCTGATCCCCCAGTCCTGGGAGCAGCTCCAAATGCTGGGAATACCTGTAGGGATGGGGGGGTCCTTATCCAGGGGGTTTGTCCCCCACAGGCTGAGGGGAACAGGTTTGGTCACATCCCAATGAAATCCCTGCAGGATTTTGGGTGGGAGAGCCCTGGAGAACTCAGTGATTCCCAGAAGGAAGAGCTGAGCTGTTCCACCTCTCCCACCTCCAGGAGCATCACAGGAAACCTGCTGCCCACAGGGGTTTTGGGAAGCAAGCCCTGCCTGTGGGTCACGGAGTCATGGAATCAGGGAATGGTTTGGGGTTGGAAGGGGCATCTCTTTTCACCTCCTGCCACAAGCAGGAGCATCTTCCACTATCCCAGATTGCTCCAAGCCCCATCCAACCTGGCCTTGGACACTTCCAGGGATGGGGACTTGGAGTGAGGGCACCAACCTGAGGATGGGATAAGTGGCTCGGACAGGGCCAGGCCAGGCTGGAGCTCCACAGGCACTGGAGAACTGGCCAAACTCCTGGTTCCCAGCTTGATTCCCACCATGGGACACGAGCACAGATGGCCCCAGAAAATCCTTGGGAACAGAAACTGAGGGGCCACCCCAGGAATGCCCAAGGTACACACCACAACTCCCACCCCTGGGAGTGTCCAAGGCCAGGGAAGGTGAGGCAGGACACACACCTGAGGGGCACAGCCCTTCCACAAAGCTCAGGCTTTTCCAGCCCAAGGTTCCCTGTGGCACCCACAGCCTTTGGAAGAGGGAGAGACACAATTCCAGCATGTGGCAAGGACACCAAAGGGACAGGGCACCGTGGGAAGCTCCACCAGGATCACCTGTGGATCTGCACAGCTCGGCACTGGCAGGTCTGTCCCAAAGGGGGGAAGGAACACAGGGATTATGGACATGGAAGGAGAACAGCAGCTCCAGTGGCATTTCCAGCCTGATCCATCCACAGGGACAGCTAAGATTCCCTCAAAGTCACAGCACAGAGAGCTTGGAACAACCCCTTCCTTCCCTGCCAAAGCTGTTCCAGCTCTACCACCAGTCTGGAATCTGCAATCCCAGTCCCCAGCAGGACCTCTGCAGAGTGGTTGGAGCTGCTGGAAGTAGCAATGGGGTTTGGAAGCAGGAAAGGCTCCTGCAAACAAAGAGGAAACCTGGGGACACCTGGCCAGGTGGTGAAGAGGAAGGAACCTCAGGACTCTTTGCTTCCAGCCTGCCCTTGGATAGACTGTCCCATCTACCAGCACCAGTTCACATCCCATGGGGGGGATAAATCCCTCCAAGGAAGAACTCCAGACCTTCTCCAGCCTCAAACCAACCCCTACAGTGAGGAAGAGGCACCAAGGGAAGAGCCTGGTGTGGGAAGAGTCTGTTGTCCTCTCCCAGAAGGGCAAATCCAGCCCCTCACACCAGGAGCAGGGAAGGAGGAGTTTGGTGGAGGAGAGGGGGTGAAAACAGAGGTGGAAGCTCCAAGAGGATGGATATGACCAGGCAGGGCCTCCCATGGTGTCACTGCAGCCCCGAACCCTCCCAGATCCCACAGAGCCCCCGCTCCGAACCTGCACAGGGATCAGCGGCTCCTGGTCATCGATGTCGATGAGCACGTCGTCCCTGGGCGTGAGGCTCACGTCGTCTGCAAGGAGAGCAGGGGCATGGCCAGGAGAGCCAGGGCTGGGACATCCCAGCGCCAGACACCTTGGGAACAGTGTCCATGCACCTCCTGCAGAGCCTTCACACCACCCACGGCTCACACCCATCATCCCAACCTCCTCCAGAGCCTTCACACCACCCAAAGCACATGCCCGTGGTCCCAGCCTTGCCCAGTTAGAAAGCCCAAAGCCAAGACACCTTGGGATCAACCTCCAGGAGTGATCCCAACTGTGTCCAAAGCCTTCACACCACCCATGGCTCATGTCCATGATCCCAACCTCTTCCAGAGCCTTCACACCACCCAAAGCTCATCTTCATGCAGGTTGACCAGCTTGGCCAAAGGACAGCCCATCCCACCAGCCAATCCCAGAGCTAAACTCATCCTTGGCACCTCCTGGGATTTTGGGATCTGAGCTAAAGGCAACGTGGACAGTAACTCACAGCTCCTCCTGGAGAAGGGAGGGCTCCAGGAAGGTTTGGACAAGGAGTGATAGGACATGGGGGAGTGGATGAAGCTGAAGGAAGGCAGGGCTAGATGGGATATTGGGAAGGAGTTCCTGGCTGAGAGGGTGGGCAGGCCCTGGGATTAAATTGCCAGAGAAGCTGTGGCTGCCCCTGCATCCCTGGGAGTGTCCAGGGCCAGGCTGGATGGGGGTTGGAGCACCCTGGGCTGGTGGGAGGTGTCCCTGCCCATGGCAGGGGTGGCACTGGATGACCTTTCCAACCCCCCCATTCCCTGATTCCCCAAGTGTCCTGGTGCCATCCCGTACCTCCGTGCTCCTGGGGCGCCCCCGTGTCCTCCCGGTAGGGGTCACAGTAGAACTGCTCCAGGGAGTGCACAGTGCACTGTCCCACCACGGGCCGGCGGCCAAAGGGCCTGTTGTCGATGATCTTGATGATGATGGGGGGGCTGTAGAGGCTCTCCTTGGGCAAACGCTGCGGGAATGGGGCACAGGAATGGAACAACCCCGGGCATGGACTGCACCACCCCAGGAAGGGCTGAGGGCACAGCCCACCTCACCACAACAGGCATTTTCACGGCACCTCCGGGTCCTTCACCATAAAATCCCTTTAAATGGGACCTCCAAATCCTTCACCATAAAATCTCTTTAAACAGGACCTCCAGGTCCTTCACCATAAGGTGTATTTTTATGAGACTTTAAGGTCCTTCACCATAAAATCCATTTTCAGGGGACTTTGAGGTCCTCCACCATAAGACCCATTTTCATGGAACCTCCAGGTCCCTCCCGACCAGCTGTGCATGACCCCATCCCTCAGGGCCCTCACCACTTCCATGTAGAGCACGCTGACGTCGAAGTTGGGGTTCTTCTTGACGTTCTTGATGACCGAGGACTGCACGAGCTGCCCCCCACACTCCACCAGCAGGCTGGGAGAGGTGACACTGGCCAGCTGGAAGCTCTTGAGGTTCCTCAGCCCCCAGGCCAGGACCTGCAGGGACAGGGGGACAGCACAGACTGAGCCAAACCTCTGCCACCGGATCTCCCACCGAGCTCCTCAGCAGTGCAGGGGAACATGAAGGAGAGATGAACCAGCAGTGGGAGAATCCAGGTGTGCATGGAATCCCTGAGGCTGGAAAAGCCCCCCCAGCCCCTGGAGCCCACCCTGTGCCCAATGCCCACCTTGTCCCCAGCCCAGAGCTCTGAGTGCCACGGCCAGTCCTGCCTTGGGCACCTCCAGGGCTGGGCACTCCAACCCTCCCTGGGCAGCCCCTTCCAAGGCCTGACCACCCTTTCCAGGCAGAAATTCCTCCTCATGTCCCACCTGAACCTTCTTCCCCTCCTGTCCCTGTTCCCTGGGAGCAGAGCCCGACTCCTCCCGTCTCCCCCCTCCTGGCAGGGAGTTGCAGAGCCAGAAGGTCCCCCCTGAGCCTCCTGTTCTCCAGCCTCCCACCACTGGTGGGACTCCAAAGCCACAGAGCCTGCCTTGGATCCCATTCCTGTGGGAATGGGGGGACCCCACCACGGTGCCAGAGCCAGGATGATCCCATTCCCGTGTCTCCTCCCCACACCCGGCCGATCCCATTCCCAGCCCTCACCTCGATGGCCGTGCGCTGCAGGACGGGTTTGATTCCCTGTGGGACCATGTAAATGTTGGGCTCCCGCTGTGGGGGAGGGTAGGGAAGGTCGGAATCTGCCGCCTGAGGGGGCAGAGAGGCAAAGGACATGTCAGGAATCACGGGATGGGACACCAATCATTTCCCCACACCCCATCTCTCCACCAAACCCATCTCCCTGTGGAAGGCCAGGACAGCCAGAGGGGGAGATGAGTGTTGGGGGGATGATTTCTCCTGGTTTTCCACCTTTAATCAGACCCTGGAGAAGATCAAACCCCTGCTGAGAGCGATCCCTGAGCTTTCCCGAGGGAATAGGAAGGATTTTTCCTCCAGCAAATTCAGCCCTGCCAGGGAAGGTCGGGATGGAGCCACCTCTGTCCCACCAGGATCATGGTGGGACGAGCAGAGGGGAGGAAGTAGCAGCAGCAGAGTGAGACGCTGGGAGCAATTCCCAAAAAGCAGGGATTTAGTGGGAGCAGCACCATGGGATGGGGGGTCAGCATCACCTCCAGATGCAAGAATTGCTGTCCCAATAAACCATCAGGCCACAGGACAGGGATCAGGAAAAGCCACCCAAGAGGGAAGATCCCAGCAGGCTGATCCCAAAGCTGGGACGCACAAGAAGGAGTCAGAATTTGCCTTCTCAGAGCAGCAAAGCAGGAGCCAGAATTCCCTGGATGTTCAAGGTCATCCTGACCTGCCCTTTCCAGTCCAGAGTCACCAAAAAGGCAGGAATGAAAGGAAAACCTCTTCAAATCCACCCCTCAGCCAAGGGCAGCTGGAATCCATTTAGGAACCTGGAATTCTTTCCAGGCTGGAATATCATTGCATTAAATCCAGTGTGTATCTGTTTCAGTTTCAGGATCCCAGAGGGATTTTCCATGGTGGCACAAGAATCATGGAATCAGGGAATGGTTTGGGCTGCAAAGGACCTTAAAAATCATTCAATTCCAACCCCCTGCCACAGAGCTTTAGTTTTCCTTGGGAATTGCTGGACCAAGCTGAAGAGTTTTGCTAATTCCATTTTGGGGCAGGTGTCCATGTTTCCCACATGGAAAAGTCCTCCATCCCATGATCCACTTGGCTTGCAAAGGGGGTTAGTGCCTGCAGGGAATGGGAAGGTTATCGCAGAGGTGAGTCCTGAAGGAGAAGGGAGAGGTGCAGAGTATTCCCAACATCTCCTGGGAACCCCCTGCTTCCCAAAATCCTTAATCTGAGGCTGCTCAGGCACAGAAACACAGAATCATGGAATGGGTTGGGTTGGAAGGGACCTCAGGGATCAATCCTTTGGGAAATCCAGCTGGGATAGAGGGAGCAAGAGCTCCTGCCTGTCTCTCTGTCCTCTCCAGGGCCAGCTTTGGAAGCCCCAGAGGACATCTGGCTTCTAACCCTGCACCATCTCCAGCTGGTTCCAAGTCCTCCTCAATCCCTGCTGCTCTCCTGGGGGTTTTCCAGCCATTCTCCCAGCTCTCAGTGGTTCCAGGAGGATTAAATATTCCACCAGATGGACAGAAATGAGCAGGGAGTGCTGAGGATGGGGCAGGAGCAGGGAGGGATCAGGGAACCAGCAATTCCCGGGCACAGCAGGTTGGAGGGAGGAGACATCCAGGGAAACACCTGCTGGCAGCAGGGATGGCTTGGAAAAGGACAAACCTTGGGAACAGGGGTGGAAGGGAGCTCTGGAGATCACCTGCCCCAACCCTGGCTCTGGGAGAGCAATGGGTGAAACCCAACACTGACCAGCCCAGCCCAAGCCGTGGCTGGAAGTGTCTCCCAGCTGGAATGGCAGCTGGGACATGTCGCTCCAAGAAGGGCTTAAATCCCAAAGTTTGGAGGGGATTTAGCTCCCAGAGGCCATTCCCAAGGTTCTCCAGGAGCTCCACGAGGCACTGGAGGCTCAAGGCTGGCACCAAACTTTGGGATGAGCCTCAGGGGGATGGGCAGGATGGGGATCCCAGAGGGATCAGGCCGGGCCCTTCTGCAGGAGCTCCCTGAGAGTCTCCCTGGGATTTTGCTTGGTTTTCTGGGAAAAGGAGAGGGAGGGAGGAGAGCAAAATACCCATTGGAGGAGCCCCTCGGAGAACAAGGCAGGGATGCAGAGCTGTGGAATTGCCCATCCCGAAGTGGAAGTGGGAAGAGATGGAGGAGAAAAAGCAGAGAGATGATTATGGTCACACAAACTCAGGGCTGGGCCTCGCTCCATCAGGAAAGGCAGCTTGGAAAACGTGTCCATCCTATCCATGGGAATGTGGCCCAGCTCTCTGAGGGCCTCAGCTCCTTCCGAGCTCCTATCCCAGATTTTGGGGTCATCTGGCTCCAAGGGCCACCAAACATTCCCCTGGTTCAGCTCCCTGCCTGGAGTTTTCCAGGACACAACTTCAGCCCTTGGTGATCTGCTCCAAAGGAGCCACAGGGCTTGGGAGAGACTTCAACAGGTTGGGATCATAGTCATGGAATCCTGGAATCCTGGAATAGTTTGGGTTGGAAGGGACCTTAAAGGTCATCCAGGCCAAACCTCCTGGAATGGGCAGGGACACCTCCCACTGAGCCCAGGCTGCCTCAAGCCCCATCCAAGCTAACCCTGGATCTTTCCTGGGATGGGGAATCCACCACCTCTTTTCCTTCAAAACAACTGGAACAGTCCTGGATAGCCTCAATCCATGGCAGATTCCCCACGGGAAGTCGGCAACTGGGATTTGAGTTGAGCTCCAGCCAAGGGTCAGTCCAGCATTCCAGCTCTTCCATGCTTGGTTTGGAAGGGGGAACACCTCATGCACACACATCCCGTGGAGGTTAAATGTATCCCAACATCCCAACATACATCCCAATCCCTGCCATGGGAACCCTTCCCGGGTTAAGCACAGAGCCCATCCACTCTTCCTGCTGCTGCCCGCTCCCGTCCCTAAAATCCTGGAGCTCCTGGAAAGAAGTGGCTCCCCCTTTTCCAAGATAAAAACAATTCTGAAAGACTCACCTCATCCAGGCTGGAGGACAACTCACTCTGGAAAAGAGGAGGAGAGGAGAGAATTAGAGGAATTCTCATCCATCAGCCCATCCCAAGGCTTAGAATTTTAATTGATAAATGAATGGAATCCTGGAATGGTTGGGTTGGGAGGGATCCTAAAGATCATCCAATTCCACGGACAGGGACACCTCCCACTATCCCAGGGTGCTCCAAGCCCCGTCCAACCTGCCCTTGGACACTGCCAGGGATCCAGGGGCAGCCACAGCTTCTCTGCCCAACCTGGGCCAGGGCCTGCCCACCCTCCCAGCCACCAATTCCTTCCCAAGATCCCCCCCAGCCCTGCCCTCTGGCAGTGGGAAGCCATTCCCTGGGTGCTGTCCCTCCAGGCCTTGTCCCCAGTCCCTGCCCAGCTCTCCTGGAGCCCCTTTAGGCACTGCCAGGGGCTCTCAGGTGTCCCTGGAGCCTTCCCTTCTCCAGGGGAGCCCCCCCAGCTCTCCCAGCCTGGCTCCAGAGCAGGGGGGCTCCAGCCCTTGGAGTATCTCCGGGGCTGCCTCCAAACCCTGGAATGGGATACCTTTTCCCTCTCTAACAGGCCATAAATGAGCTTTCCCACTTTCTCCAGCTCCTTTTACCAGCTGAAGGGCACTGGGATCTCTGCAAGGGAGAGATTATTCATCCTAAAATAATTCCCTAGGGCAGGAGGGATGCAGTGCCTGTGGCAGCTCCCAGGGGTTCAGTGCAGCCCCTGGGGGAGCAGGGAATGGTGCTGGGCCCGGCAGCTCCGCAGGGACAGGGCTGGGGATGCCTCTGGAGGGAGTCAGGAATTACCTCAAAGCCAGGGATGTGATGAACAGCCGGCTGGGGAGAGAAAACACAATTCCCATTGGCATTCCCAGTGCCAACTCAGCCTTGTGTGGCAGGAAACATCAGCCCACTCCCCCCCACCCTCCATGCCCAGCTCCCAAAATCCTGGGCACGAGGGCAGGGAGGCACCTCAGATCCACCTGGATGCTTCCAGCTGGGATCCCACAGGCTCTCCAAAGGCACATCCCTTCCCAAGGCTTTCCCACCCACCCTGAGGGGTGAGGAGGAAGGAAAGACCCCGTGCAGGGCTTGTCCTTGCACCAGATTCCAGCAGGAGGGAGCTGTGGGACCCCCATTCCCAGGGACACCCCAGGGCTGGGAGGGAGGGCTGGAGCCTCCCAATGCACCCATTTTCCCTGGCACCCCTGGGATGCAGCCACTGGAAAGGCCAGTGTGGCTTCAGCTCTCCCAGAGCCCCTCCAGAAATGAATTCCAAGCAGAGGACAGCATTCCGCATGGATTTTTGCAGTTCCAGCTCCCTCTGCCTCCCCCTGAGCCCTCCAGGGCTTGCCTTTGGTAAGAAGGACCCTTCCCACATGCACTGACACCTGGAATTCTGCAGGTTTCCACCAGGACAAGCCTAAACCACCTCCTTTTCCCACTGGAGAGGCTCAGCCCATGGAATTATTCCTCAAAAAGAGCCACATCCATGAAGCTCTTCCCACAGTGACGAGTCTCCAAGTCCAGGTGGGCACAACCCAAAGCACAGGCTGGCTGTGGAGACTCCAGAGGGGGAAACCAACATTCCAGAGGGGGAAACCAGCATTCCAGAGGGGATGAGGGCTGGAGAGGGGGCTCACCTTCTCCCTGGGGATGAGCTCGAAGGCTGCCAGCAGCTCCCCGACATTCCTGCCAGCCCTGGTGACGGGATGCCAGGAGAGCCGGGGCGAGCGCTCCAGGCTGGGCCGGCAGACGCAGCGTCCCAGGAACTCGTCAGCTCCCTGCAAGGCAACCCCAGGCTCTGGGAGCTTCCTTCCCAACCCTCTTCCCACGGAATCCATCACCACGCCCCCACGTCTCATCCAAGAACCCGCCACCCCAAAATCAGGATCAAGCTATGGGAGTAGATCAGAAAGTTCAATGGGTTTCACGCTCAGAGAGACTCGCGTTTTCAGATCTTCCCTGGAATTCCAAGAGTTGGAAAAGCATTTTTTAAGGCATTTTGGCTCAAACAGGAGGTGAAATTCCTACCCCAGGATTCCCAGAGCAAGAGCCCTGAGCATTCAGGATCAGCAGCTCCTAAAAATCCCTTGCTGCTCCCAGGTGGGAAGGAGGAGCAGGGAGGGCAGAGACATTCCTGAGACATTCCCCATGGGGATTCCAAGTGTTTTTCACTTCCACACTGTCTAGAATCCCTCCTGCTCCCGGGAGAGGCTCCAGCCAGTTTTTCTGGGAAAGACTCAAGGTGCTGCCCCCAAGCCCCCAAATTCCATCACTCCAAGGCCCTTGGGATACCCTGGGAGAGCAGAGCACATTCCCTGCTTCCATGAGTGCTTTAAATCTTATCCCAAGCTTCTTCCATGGGGAGATATGATCCATTTGGCCACCCTGCAGGATGGAGACGCAGCTTCCCACCCCTCTTCCCACGGAATCCATCCCCTCACACCCATCACCCAAAAACTGGGATGAAGGGATGAACCATTCCGGGAGCAGGTTCTGCTGAGGACCAGGACTCGAGTAGAGCCTTGAGGACACCACAGGCAGAGCTGCCTCTGGAATTTTTGTCTCCTGAGTGCCCACCTGAGGGCAGGAATGCTGCCAGGTGTCCATCCCAGCTCATTCCCACCGGGAAGGTCCCTCCCAGGCCCACACTCACGTAGGTGTCGTGGTCATAGATCTCCACCACGATGTTGGGAGGGGACTCGGACACGCTCTGGGGGTCCCCGAAGATCTCGATCTCGTAGAAGATGAGGGTCTGGTCCCAGGTGGGGTTCAGGGTGTTCTTCACCACCACGGTCTTCTGGCTTTGGTGGAGGAAGGACACGATGGCATAGGGATCTGCAGGGCATGGAGAGGACAGCTGGAGCTCCCGCCCCTCTCCGACCCACCGCCCCCTCCGGTGGGAGCTCCCAACAGCTCCGCAGGGATCTTGGCACTTCCAGCTCCCCCAGGCCCTCCCTGAGGCCCCCCAGGGGTCACAGGAGCAGAGAAGGAGCTGCCCAGCCCTTTCCACCACAGCCCACACCTGGAGTTCGACAGGTCCCACTGGGATAACACGGAACCATCCGGTTTTCAAGCTGGGAAAGCTCAGCCTGAGAGCTGGGGCTGTTCTAAAGCTCCAGGGAGACCTTCCAGCCCCAGGAGAGAGGGACTGGGGACAAGGCTTGGAGGGACAGCACACAGGGAATGGCTTCCCACTGCCAGAGGGCAGGGATGGGTGGGATATTGGGAAGGAATTCCTGACTCTGAGGTGGAAGAAATCCTGAAAGCAGATCCCAAGAGCATCCCACAGACACTGGGAATTTCCTGGGAGACAAAGGTGTCCTGCCTGCACTGGAAGTGAAGGAGCATCTCCCTCGCACAGGGATGCAGATCCCAGGAGCATCCCACAAACCCCTGGATGCAGGTCCCTAGAACATCCCCCAGATCCCAATAACATCCTACACACATCTGGATGCAGATCCCAGGAGTCCCCAAAACACCCCTGGATGCAGATCCCAGGCCCATCCCACAAACCCCTGGATGCAGGCCCAGCTCAGCAGGGCAGCATTCCCGCCCCCCCCACCCCGCTTTTCCAAAGAATGGGGTTTCCAGGGGGCTGGATTCCCCCCTGGCCCCGGAGCAGCCGCGCTTAATGAGCCGGGGCCGCTCGGCCGTGTCCGACTGTTCCCGCTGGGAAGAGCCTTTCCCACTGACACACTTTTTTCCAGCTGGAGCCCAGCAGAATGCCTTACAATAAACAAAAACCCCTGGATCTGGATTGGCTTTTTTGCTCCTTTTTTTAATCCCGCCCCCCCTCCTTCTCCTTCTTTTCCAAGGAAACCTCTGAAAGCCCCTTTGTTTGGAGCCCGGGGTGCACAGAAGGTTTATTTTGCTAAGTGTGCAAAGCCCCCTTAATGAACCCCTTTATGCTTTGTTAAGGCTGTGGGATCACAATCCCACATTGTGCCGTGTTGTCCTTGGCCAGGATTTTCCAAAGGAAGGGACTCCCGGCCCATGAGCTCACCTCGACCCCCACCCCAACAACGGCCCCGTTGTGGAGGGCACAGACACAGGGGGGTTGTCCGGGTGCTCTGCCCCTCTCCAGGCCATTCCTTCCCCCCACATCCCTCTTTTCTAGGTGCTGGGAGAAGCAGGATCCCACTGGGATCTCGGTCCTGCTGTCTGGAATGGGGATGTCCCACCAGCTGCTCCCTATCCTGGGGGTTGTCCCTGGATCCCATCTAAGATCCACTACCCCTGCGATGACACAGCTGGGCAATTCCATGAAAATTCCTCTGAAAATCCCCAAAGAAGTGGGTAGGGACAGCCCTGTAGGGATGTGGATTCCTGAGGGATCCCAGTGCAGGGGGGTGGCTGCTCCAGGGACACCTTTCCCAGCATTCCATCACACCTCAGGTGTGATCCCACCACACAGCAGGGACCTGATGGGATATTCCAAATTATCCCAGGCCCAACTCTGATCCAGAAACACTGACATTCCCTTTTCCTGCTTTTCCACCACAAAATGAGACTCCAAAATATCCTCAGGCGTGATCCCACCACACAGCAATGACCTGACAGGCAACATTCCAGATTGTCCCAGCTCCAGCTCTGATCCAGAGGCCCTGACATCCCCTTTTCCTGCTTTTCCACCTCAAAATCAGGCCCTGACATCCCCTTTTCCTCCTTTTCCATGTCAAAATGGCACTCCAAAAAATCAATGGAAGTGGGCAAAGGCAATCTGGGGCCACCCAGCCCAGCCCTGGGGACAAGGCCATGGGGCTGATCCCTGCTCAGGTCAAACACCAGGGACAATTCCTGGCAAACCTTTCCCCTCCATGGACATACTTTGGCCTCTGCTGCAAACAGAGTAACCCTAAAAATCCAGGAATTATCAGAGAATCATGGAATTCCAGGCTGGTTTGGGTTGGAAGGGATCTTATAGATGATCCAGCTCCAACCCCATGGGCAGGGACACCTTCCACTAGACCAAATCCAGCAAGAAATGTCATGAGGATGATGGAAAAGAGTGTCCCAGTCTGCTCTGAGGGCCTGATTCCCCCCTGACACCCTTTGGAATTTTCTGAGCACATCTCATGGAATCTGCCTGTGCTCCATCACATCCAGCTTGGAGACCCTTCCAGAGCCTAAAGGGGATCCAGGAGAGCTGGGGAGGGA
>VXBX01004087.1:0-32711 GCA_013400415.1 Scytalopus superciliaris
AAAGCCCAGCCATGATGATGAAAAGCCTGTGTATTCCTCAACACATATGCAACTACAGAGCATTCAACTTTCACCTCAGGAAAGAAAATGTTTGAAGAATACATGGTGAAAAGGGTTTCCATCTAAAAGCTTCATTTTTTACATAAATTAATTAATAGAAATCTTAAGACTTGCTCTGTCTTTCAGACACTTACTGCCAGAACCATATTGCAGGCTTCAGAAATGAGTGGGTTATCCAGAACACCTAAAACTGCTAAACTGCTTGCCATCATTGGCAAAATCATCAGCACTAAGGAGAAACAAGAAACTCAGGGAGAATTGTTTCATCAGGATTTTTTCTGATTTGAGGGAGAGGTTTTTTAAGGGAAAATGAACACTGCGAAATAATGTAAAAAGAATCTCCAGAAATAATAAAAAAGGCCCAGTTCTTCTCCTCCACTGCCTGTTTCACAATGAATGTAAGTAATTTAAGTCCAGTAGACATCTCTACCTTCAGGGGGTAAGTCATTTGACTCCAGATGAAAGTTTTGTATCAGGTACAATAAGCTTCTTTCTCAGCCACTGAAGTGCAGCAGAAAACCGGGAACAGCCTGAGGCTTCCCCTGTGTTTTTACTAAAGTTGATAACTTTATATTTCAACGTAAGGTTACAGGCTAAAATATTTCTGCTCTCATGTCGTGTAGTATCAGCATGATTTTTCACCTAGAAAGTCTGAAGGGAGTTAACAGACATTTCAAGGGCTGAAGTATCTGAGCCTGCTCAGAGGAGATATAAGACACTCAGCATTTTCCATCATATCAGTGGTTTCAAGACTGTGCCAGCCAAATATATAAATCTACAGCATGAAAAGCATGGCATTCTGCCTCTATGCTAAAGCATCAATTGGACACAGAAGTAATATTTCAATCCCTTCAAAATCAGATAAATCTTTATACCTGAATATGAGCACAATCAGCTCCCTGTCCCATGGATACTTGGAGAACTGTGACAAGAGAAAGTGGGCAGTAAACAGAACTTTGGTTAAACTACCATTGCTGCTTTATCAGGGGTGACGAGTGCCATTTGGGTTCTAGAACTGCAAAGTTTGTTTTCTTCTTCTACCAACCATATAAGCAATTTCTGCTGCACAAGGGCCTGGCATGCTCAGTTACTAATTTAAAATACCTTTTAGGTCACATCACACTCCATTTCATGGAGGCACATGTGCCTAATTAAAGGGCAAGACTGAAACTGAAGGTACCCCCTGTACAGCTCCTCCACTAATCCCAGCACCACAAACAAATATATTTAAGACTATGTTTAAAATTGCATTTTTACAGGCATTACACTCTGCAGTCTATTCCCTTAAGAACAGTGCAAAGATCTCACCAATCAGAATTCTCTTTATTTTCCAAATCTCTATCTCAGCCTTTCACAGAATTACAGAATCATGGAATGGTTTGCATTGGAAGGAACTTTAAAGACCATCTAGTTTCACTCCCTCCCTTGCACCCCACTCCACCCCTGACCCAAAAAATAATATAAATATTATAAACATTCTATATATTGACTTGATATTAAACTTCAGAAATGTACTCATTTCTCAAAGTAAAATTACAAATATCTCAGAATTAAAAAGCCTCTCCACCCCTTCTTTGTGCTGAATTTTCTTTTTGTTTTTCCACTGGAGCTCTCCTAATAACCTGCCCAATCAAAAGTCTAAACACAAGTCCCTCCTTTCTACATTTTGCAAGAGCAATAGACTCAGTCCTGTTCCTCTTCTCTTCTAAAACAATGGCAAGGAGAATTTTGACATCAACATGAGGGTATAAATCACAAACCAAAGGTTTTTACAATCAATATTTGTGCACAACACTGCAATCAATCTTCCAGCACAGCTCACCAGGGATGCTGCAGAACATGCTCCCCATAACAGTTCTTTGTCACAGGAAGGACCCCCACTTAGACATACTTCCCAATGCTCCTGGTCTGACAGCCTACCAAGGTCTAAAGTGAGAGTGCAGCTTTCTACAGACACAACATGACCTAGTCATTACTGAAGGGAACTGCAGTCCTAGTCTGCTGGGCTCAAGATTCATTTTGTTCTAAGGCAGAATACTTTTTTTTACATGATCTGTAGTCCAAGGGCAACAAAGACATACTGCTCATTATGTGAGGCTTACAGAAGTAGATTTTAAAAGCAAAATCCTAAAACCTGATGAAATCTGCCATAGTGCTGTGTTCTGACATACACCAGGGCAGATACTGGCTATATATGGATAGCATTTACAGAAGTATTCCCTTTTAACTTCTCTCCTAAACCTTCAGCATCATTCCTGAAGCCAATGGAAGGATCATATGAGCTGAATATTAATTTTGGCTTGAGTGGATCTACAGGAAGTCATTCTTTGTATTTTTCTTTAAATTCGATCTCCTTTCCAAAATGCTGCTTATAACTTAGGCTAAATTAGATGTTTATTTTTAAGGTCTTATTTTTTTATTTGTCAGTATCCATATTCACATCTAAGACACTTTGAAAGAGGCATTTGTACATTTCAAGCTGAAATACAAACCTGCTTTTCGTGGCAATGAGACATGATGGATGGTATTTTCACATCCAACCTTTCTTTCATTAACAGTTCCAGAGTTTCTTAAAATACACTACACAGTTTTGTTATGCTACAGCATAATTATTCCATTGATAATGCACAGTGTGCCTCATTCAAAATGATGCTTATTGCCCTTGGAGGTAACAAATAAATTGTTTAACGAGTGTAGAAACAGCTCCTTGAACAGAACTCCCCAAGCCAAGGTTGATGAGGGGTCTAAGAAATGTGGAAGGGAAATACAGCTGTGTATGTAAGGCATGAGCTCAGTACATTGAGTTTGAAAACACAAGCAGTATCACATGCCATGACAGAGTCAATGGTACACACATGTATTGGAGGCTGATAATTGTTGCAGGGGAAAAGAATCTGCCCAGAAAGGTTTTGGAAACCAAACTGATTTCAAAAGCCAGAATGGAAAGTTGAAATCAAAAGGCTTCAAAAGGATCAGCCTTAAAGTGGTTCACCTTCTGTGGTGAACGAGTTAATCTATAGAAAGTTCAGGATGCAAGCTGAGATCTAAAACTGGTAGCAAGAAGGTGTTCATAAGTGAATGTGAGTGAGTATTGAGGCTGTTATGTCTAGGACATCCGAAGAGGTGGGTGAGCATGACCAGAGTGATTTTGATCTTTCAGGCGAAAAAGATACATTCAGAGAGAGAAATACAGCATGTCTGAATCCAGTAACAAGTTTTGCTAACCTCAAAACTCAGATTCACTCCAGAAGGGAGGCACTTGCTAGCATGGGAAAATAGACCCTTGATAGTTCATCCCCAAAAGCGTAGTGGTGATACTGCTGTAAAGAACATACAGCTTCTTTTCTCAGTCGATAAAAAACATCCTAACATCAGTAAACAGAAGGGCAAAGGGAAAGGGAAAGGGAAAGGGAAAGGGAAAGGGAGAAGGGAAAGGGAAAAGGAAAAGGATAGGAGAAAGGGGAAAGGGGGAAGGGGACAGGAAAAGGGAAAGGGAAAGAAAAAGGAAAGGGGAAAAGCCAAGCATATAAAGTTTCTTAGCATTCCTATAACATTTCGCTGACTGATCTGAATAGTAATTGAAATGAGACAACCAAATGTACAAAATTTAGAGTGGTTCAAAACTCATCATTAATCTGAGGACAGTCAGTAGCTTTTAGAATGTCTAGTTGAAATACAAAAAAAAAAAAAAAAAATTAAAATTCACAAGTTACTCTAAGGGAACATGTATTGTGTACCATTTTCTGAATATTGATCATTGATATCTCTCTTGCAAATTGCATTAAAACAGCACTGATCTCAAGGAATACTACAGCATAGGCATCCAGAAAAATTGCTGAAAGAGTTTTGATACTGGTACATGCACAGGAATCATAGATTAGGACAACAGAGTCTTTCACGGCATGGACTTCTTTAGAAGTCACAGTTTGATTTACACAGACAATCTTAGGATTTGACAGAAGGTGAATATAATTGTTCCTGGAGATAATCGGAGAAGAAAAAGGAGGATGAAAAGTTGAAAGAAAACAATTTTCAACTCAGACACAACAAACATGACACCATCTCAATGGAGCCTGCTCATTCCAATGCTGGGAAGCTTGCAAAGGAAAGAAGTTTCTTATTCTACCAAGAGTGTCACAGATCATGGGTTAGGTGGGAAGCAAAGCATGCCAGTCCAATAGCAGCACTTTACTGACTTCTAGAAAGGCCCTACTTCCAGGTGATTAATAAAATATAATCAGTTCTGAACTATGCACAAAGTAAGCTTTTCAGACCTGTTAACTCAGCCCTACACAAGAGCAGGCACCGAAATTTTTATATCTGGCAGTCTCTTCTAACTAGAGAACCCATTTAAATGTTCAATGACAAGAGAGTATAAAAGTTGTATTACCCTTTAAAATGTCAATAACATGAACCTTTCATATTGTCCTCACCCAGTCTTGCCTTAAGGATGGACCGGAGGAACAGTAGCCTGCATAATAGTTCCCAGTGCATGTGTTTGTTCTGTCAACATTCACAGCTGGCATAAAGATCCCATTGAGTCTGCATAGCCATAGCAGTCTGCAATTACATTATCCATTCCATTTTGATTTTAACTTACACTATTAGAACTCAAAAATAAAACTCTGACCTTGTTAACAGGCTGAGACAGCTGAAAGAACTCTTTGGTCACTTACATTTCCAAATGCACAGTTCAAATGGACCAGTCCAGACTTACCTGCAAGAAAACAACATATAAATTTGAGGTTACCACTTCAAACTTAAAGAAAAAAATCTCTATAATTATTTATTCAACCGTACTTTTTTCCTAGTTTTTAAATAATTGAGTGTTTTCTTTCATCCTGATAAGTTAATTACAAAAGGCTGCACTGCCAAGGGGCAAAGCATAGTATCTGTTGCATTTATTCTTGCTACAAAGTACTATTTTGTCTGCTCTTTGAGTTTTGCCCCCGCATCCGCAGCTTTCCCTTCACCTGCTGCTCTATAATGCAACAGAGTATTTCAGTATTGTTTAAAATCACATGACTGAGTTCAAGGATGAGCATATTGAGAAAGATGGGGCTTGTACACTTTTCATCGACCTTTTAAATAAAAGAAAGATGAAAATCCAAGAGCCACACAGAGAACTTCTGTTCCCACTATGGAAGCAAGTACTTGTGTGAAAGTTTGGGTTGGCTCTCTGCCAAAGGCCAAACCTCACAAGAAAGATTCCCCCCTCCCTCTCCCAAAACAGCAAAAAGCAGCAAGAGATAATTGTAGAAATATATATATATATATATTTACATATATTAAATTTATATACTAGGTACAACAAGACAGGGACCCCCAAACAACCCCAATAAGGGACAAGGGGAAGGGAAANTGACCCTGGTTACCAAGGAAGGTCTACAAAAAACAACCCATCACAACTTGGATCCCAAACTACTGAGTACAGTCAGGCAAGCTTTTATAGCAATGTCCTCATATCAGTCTCCCAGCAGTTTTCTTTACAGAATGAAATTTGGGTGAAAAACATTTCAATGAAATACTTTTTTCCATTTGCCAAAGCACAGTAAATTCCTTACTGGTGGTTGAAAAAGCATCATGAGAAGAACCTCTCCCATGCTGGATGGCAGGCTGCCATTCCAACTCAAATATACCACCTTGGTATTTATAATAGTCACAGATTTCTAACCCCACTGGCTGCCCAGTGCACTGAGGTGACGGACCCCACAGCACATGATGCTTCTGCATCCATCCCCAGGGCAGTAACGTCACAAATGGCTGTCCCACTTCACACTACAGGTGACAGTCCTACACACAGGGTCTCCACTCTATACTGCAGGTGATACTGTGAGGGCAGCAACTTAATGGGAAGTGTGGGCATGAACTGATCAGCAATTTACTAAAAAAGAAAAGTCTACAGAAACCCAGGATACCTGACATCTTCCACTGAAAATATGGTTTCACATCATTCTCTTATGCACTTCCAGAGTATTTTTCTATCATTACATTCTACAGAAATTATAAGATTCAGCATGCCACTGACATGCCAATAAGTATGTTGCATGAGGCTGCTGACACTACAGAGGAGACAATCTGTTAGTTATTTTTCTTCTAATATAAAAATAAATATTATATACCATTTTCTGAAAAGGAGAATGTAAACATTACATTATTCAAGAATAATTTAATGGTCTTTCTGAAAAGGAAGTAAAAATACTGTAATGTCAAGAAGAATTTATTGGCATCTCCCTGGGTCATGAGCTTTCCCCCAAGTTCTTGCTGTGTAATTTCTCACCAGCTTTCATGGCATGTGTGTGAGGCCATGTAAGAGCTGAAATCTACACAGGAGATATACACATATATACACACAATAAAATTAAAAATAACTAACTTTATTCACTTCTCTACAGAACCTGGTTCTAGGAGGCTCTGCCAATGTTGTCTAGACAAATATTGAGCAGTAACTATGCCCTAGTAGGAGGATGGAACATAGAACACTTTTTTGACCAGATGGACATTAAATTCTGAACATGCCTCCATCTCTGGGGTCCCCAGCACAGGAAGGACATCAACCTGTGGAGTGAGTCCAGAGGAAGCACCAAGATGATCAGAGGGATGAAGCAGCTCTTCTATGAAGAAAGGCTGAGAAAATTGGGATTGTTCAGCCTGGAGAAGAGAAGGCTTTGGGGTGACCTAATTGTGGCCTTCCAGTACCTGAAGGGAGACAAGAAGAAAGATGGAGAGAGACTGTTTATGAGAGCACGTAGTGCCAGGACCAGGGGGGACTGGCTTCACACTGAAAGACGGCAGGGTTAGATATTAGGAAAACATTCTTTACTATGGAAGTAGTGAGTCACTGACACAGGTTGCCCAGAGAAGCTGTGGCTGCCCCAACCCTGGAAGTGTACAAAGCCAGGTTGGATGGGGCTCTGAGGAACATGGGATAGTGGAAGGTGTACCTACCGATGGCAGGGGGTTGGAACAAGGTGGTGCTTAAGGTCCCTTTCAACCCAAGCCATTCTATGATTCTATGATTATGAAAAGGACATCTGGATCAGCTGTTATGAAAAATGAAATATATCTAGAAATTATTCATAATTCATAGTTCAGAAAGCACTGCAAATGCTTCCCTAATATGATACAAAACTTCCTTACCATTTGGTTAATGAGATACAGAATTAAAACACATTAATTTCTACATTATCAGTCAATAAAAAATATATCTGTGTGTTATCAGAAGTGTCTTAAATAATCAGTCTCTCAGAGCTGCCAAAACCAGCTGCAAATGCTACACACTGCAACACAGGAACTCCATGCCCTTGAGGTCTGAGCAATTGCAGTAGCACAGGAGTAGCTGGAAGGAAAATGCCTCCTTTGCTGCCTAGCCCTGAGCTCCCCTGACATGAGGAAGCACTGGCCAGCGCTGACTGGCCACATGCTTCTGACGTGCTTTGGGTCACTCTAACTTACCAAAACCACCCATGATGAGGACAGCACTGCCCTGTCCTGAGAGCTATACTGATCCAGTCAGCTCAGAGATGGATGAAAGGTGACAGAAAAATCTATTTTATTCTTTTGCCCTCTCCAACCATCGATCCAGTTTAATTTATCCATGTATTGGGTTCAAGTGGCCAGGTTTTGGTAGCAGGCAGGATACAGGAGCGGCTTCTCTGAGAAGCTACGAGAAGCTTTCCCCATGTCCAGCAGAGTCACTGCCAGCTGGCTCCAGGACAGACCTACCACTGGCCAAGGCCAAGCCTTTCAGAAATGACAGTAACACCTCTGGGATAACATATTTAAGAAGGAAAAGAAAGTTATTGTGCAGATGAAATTCCAGCCAGAGAAGAGCAGAATGAGAAAATTTGAACAGCTCTGCAGACACCAAGGAGTGGAGAAGGAGGGGTAGGAGGTGCTCCAGGCACCGGGACAGAGGTTCTGCTGCAGACCTTGGTGAGGCATCTGTGCCCCTGCAGCTCATGGAGGGCCATGAGACTGCAGAGATCTGCTCTGACTTTGTTAGTAATAAATTCAATTAATATTCCCAATTCAAGTCTGTTTTGCCCACGGCAGTAATCAATGAGTGATCCCTCCCCATCCTTATCTCAACTCAGGAACCCTTAGCTGTATTTTCTCTCTTCTGTCCAGGTGCAGAGGGCAGTATTAGAGCAGCTTTGGTGGGTAACTGGTGTCCAGCCAGAGTCAGCCCACTACAGTCCACTTTAAGGTTTTGCCACGACAGCGCTGTCGCAGGCACTGACTCCAAGAGGTGACTGGAGAAGGCTCGCTGGAGGTGGTTTATCTGGCAGGTCCCTGGGGCAGAGCTGTGACAGGGGCACCACTGGACACCCCAACCCACATGGGTTGCAGCAAACACTGCTGGAGGGCCTGACTGGAATAAGTAAAACAGGAGGGAAAGAATACCTAATATAAGCCTAAAAAGGCTCTTATCCCCACCTAGTGGCACTGATACCATTGCCAGGAGGCAAAAGCAAGAGACACAATCAGCCTGCATTCAGAAATGCCATTCTCTCCAAACTCCATTCCCATCCTGTTGTAACGGAACCAGGCTGGTGAGTGTCCAGCACTGCCGGTCAGTGCAGGTTCAGTGGAAACAGCTGTAGATTCCCACTGTCCAAATGCAATGACAGGCTCAGCGAGCTTTTAAGCAGAAACTCGCCAGTGCAGCTCTCCTGTTTTTACCTGCACCTCTCCCAGCCTGTTGAGGTTCCCCGCCTGTACCTTGCGGATGGACTACTGCCGGGAGCTGGTGGGATCCTGCTGCCACCTGCTGTCACTGTGTCACACACAAAGACAGAGGCCCTGCACACGGTGCCCTGGCAGCACAGAAATTCAGGGAATAACAATTGCGGGAGGAAAGAGGAAAATGGTGATAATAGCACGACTTTAGGTTTAACTCTATGAGGAATTCTTCTCCTTTTCTCGTGCATAAATTACCTCAATTTGTGCTTTACTGACTTTTCACATTAACACTCAAAATTCCAAAGGGACTATTTGGGCAACCCTACATTAACATTAAACTTGGGCCTTTGTACGTACAATCCTTGAAAAACCTTATCTTTCTTCCTACAGAAACTTGCACTTGTGGCCCAATCCTCAATACACACACACCAGCAATTATGCCTCAGTGGAGGAGAGCAGAGAGATGTGTAAGATGGGCTTCCAGTACACACACTGAGCAGAGCAGCACCTCTGCACCTTCCACAGCAGTAGCAGAGGCAGTCTGCTCACTCAGGGGCAGGGGCAGCCTGTTTGCCCAGTCCAGGTGACACCGGTGTCTGTGCCCCGTGGGGCCTCATGGGAAGGGTGCCCCACCCCTGCTCAAGGCCAGGCATCAGTGGACTTGGCATAGTCACAACAGGTCTACGCCAGAAAGAGGGATGTGGAAGCCAAAGCCAAGGAAGCAGCAGGTAGGAGCACCCAAGGTCTCTCTCTTTTTCTTGTTTTGTTTTATTCATTTCCCCAGTCCCCAATCAATGCAATCCAGATAATGGCAGGAAAGAGCTAAAAGGCAGAGAGTTCAGCCCCACATAGCTTTGGGTGCCATCAAGATGGAGCAGTCAACGCTGACAGCCTGTGGCCCAGGGAGATGTCAGCTCCAGTCAAGAGCATCCTTTAAGGCTTGTTTCGTACCACAACCTTGCCAGGCTCAAAGTCAAAGCATTTATAACTTTCATTTAAATTAAGTCAATCATGTTAAAACATGCAAATATAGTCATAAACATTCCATCTTATTTGTACTATTGAATTTCTACTCTTAGAAATAACAACAGGCAAGGGGTTGCTGAGAGGTGATTAGAACATCCCAGTGCCTGTCCCAGCCACAGGACACCTCCTGCACCATGCTGATCCCTGGCAATAGCAGGATTTAAGTCAGAGCCCCTTCTAGTAAGTACAGAAGGGCAGCGGTCACGGAGGAGAAAGGACTAGGGTACAAGCGAGGCATAATGGAGAGCACACTGTAACAAGTGTTTGTTGATGTGGATGTGTACTGGATCAGGTTGCCAAATGATGAAAATGAGGATATAGGAGGAAGAGAAATATTCCTAGAGACCATTTGTGCCAGCAGCTGGCAGCATTCCCAAGGTCACTTTATGGCTGATGCTCTATGTCCTCTTTTGTCTAGCACACCACTGGAATGACATCCAAGCTAGGACCATTAAAAATATTCTTTGGTCTCTTCCCAAGGAATATCCTAAAGTGATGTTTTTCTCTCCTTTTGAGAGAGAAGAAGATTGGTAAGGATATATAAGATTTATAAGGATTTAAAACTGTTGCCTTAGATAGATATAGACACACAGAGTAATTTGATGTTTTAATACCCTGCACATGTACATGCAAACTGTGCTTGCCACAAGCTGGCTTGGTGCCAGCTGCTCTGGCATATGAAAAAGAAGCGGATACCACCCAGACAGTCCATCTCAGGAAGCTGTGTGATGCACTAGTGACAGAGTGATCCAGAGCTGACCTTACAGCTACCCCATGAAGTTCTCTTTGATGGCAGTCACTGAACAAATTATTGATCAAGAAGAGCCCTCAGATACCCTCTGAGTATCTGTTGTAAGCTCCAAGTGAGGCAGCAAGGATTACCCCTAGCAAATCCTACCTTTTATGCAAGCACAGCAAAGCAGCTCCCTCCATGCCTGACTCCTCTGGAATTAACTACTCACAGCTTACAGGAAGTTTGGAAAATTTTGTCATTCATGTCTGACCACTAACATAGCCAATGAACTAAACAGCTTTAGCTTTGAAGGCACTCTGGGTAGCAGGAATGAAGAAAAAACTATCCTGGAGTCCAGGCACTACCCAGTTTAAGAGGCACAGAGGATGTCACTTCATCTCAGCATTACTGACAGCCCACTACAACAAAGAGAAGTGATGCAAAAACAACAGGATGGGATTTATTCCTTGTGATTAGCCTCATTTGGAAAAGCATTCAAGCATATGGGTATTCCTATCTATATTCCGAGCGCTCAAGGGTACACTTTAGATTCCAGATGATGAGATCTAAGCACATGCTTAATTACTGATTTGAGAAAGGTCTGGAGATACTGCAATGATGGATAACAGAAAATGGAGTGAAAGCAAGATCTTCCTAAAAGTGAGTGGTTAAATTGCATGGGCTTACACCCCTTGTAACTGTTAGGGCAAAACATTCTGCAGACTACCCTTGTGTAACTCAGCGCATTCCAAACAATACCATACAGTTCCCAGACTTATGGTTTTAAAGGCTGTCCTTCATATTGCTTTTACTCAACTAACTCAACACATAAACCAATTCTTTTTGTTATCAGACAATAATTTATAACCAGTAGAGACAGAAGTGACTGGAGACTGTGGTCCCTGAAAATATTATTTTTTCACACTTTCCTTACCCCCAGGAATTTTTTTTTCCTTGGATTGAGCTGGTGGATAGGGACAAAGGAGGAGGGACTATACCAAAGGCAATTCCCTACAAACCTTGTGAAATCCATATAACTAAATTGCACCTGCAACACCATTTCTGTATCAACATCAACACTGCAGTATGAAACACTTCATAGAAGTGTGCAGGTGCAAATGGGGAGCTCTGGAGATGAGGTCCTTCAGGTATTTGACTGTACCAAGCAACAGCTGGGGCAAGGCCAGAGCTATTACTCTTGTTTTTGTCTTACTCTAGTTCTTCACCCACAATATAAATGGCAATAATTGCTTTTACAGGAGACGCAAACAATATGACTTCCTGTTAAAGATTTTAAAGGTGCATTTGGTCAATTCACTCAGATATTTTTGACAATATGCAACTGAGGAGACTCCAGTTACACAGAGAAGCAAAAAATCTAGCTACCTGATGTTTTTCATGCTGTTTTTAAAAAGTAATATTATAATATTTATTTATGTTATATATTATATATATAGTAGATTTAAATATATANCCCCAAATACCCTGCCCTGACTTTTTCTTTTATCCAGGCACAAAGCACAGCACACTCTACAGTGACATTTGTGCTTCTGAAAGACTGGGAAATTGTCCTCTGAGTACATTGTTCTCTTGATTTTGTGTGACAGTTAAAAAAGGCTTAATAAGCAGCCTGAGATTTCTTACCACCAATTTTTCATTTCCTGTGTTATCAGAGGCTGTTGACACAGCAGATGATAATCTTAACAGACTGAGAGAAGCATTTATATAGAGAGACTAACCTATCTCCAGTTAATTCATTTCCACTTTTCATTTGCTACAGTCCCAAAGGCCATCCCCATTTCACACTCTTGGACAGCTGTAAAGTGTAAAGCATCAAAGTGAGAAAAAGTATTGAAACTCCTTTTGGGTACATAGATGTTCAAAGTTCATGAATTTGCAGTAAACAAAAAGTTTCTGGGGTTTTAGTTTCCCTTCTTTTCTTGAGTTACTGTGCAGTAGCTGAATCATTCCCTGATTTTAAGTGGTTCATGTCAGTAAGATCACTTTACAAATTCAAGTGACCACAGACAAAGGCCATCCTGGTGTAAGGCGTGCAGTGTCCCTCTCCCTGTGGACCTGCAACATCAGCTGATGGCACACAGACACTGACAGACAAGCCACCCTTGGCCTCAGGTGAAGCATCCCTATGCCAGTGGGTAGAAACTTAGCATAGACCACCTGACCTCAAAGGCATTTGCTGGGGATGGCTAGATGCAATTAGTTAAAACAACTGTGTGTAAAGAAATGTGGAAAACAACTTTCAGCTTCACAAAATGAAGTGACAATTCCCCAGGACTGACCCCAGCAATTGCTGCAAGGAGGAATTGAGAGAAAAGCTCACGTCAGGCGGATAGATATGGCAAAGGCAGCTGGGAAACAGAATGGCCAAACAGCTGGTCCCCAGCACTCTTAGTTCAACTTCTGTGTGCAAATTAGATGACAAAAGAGTCTCTTTCTCTCTGTTATTTTGGGAAATACAGCTCACAAGAATGAAGCATGCTTCTCAGTGTGACAGAGCACAAAATAAAGGGAAATAACCTCGATATCCTACCAACATATTACAGCAAATTACCTCCAAAACTGACTCTGGAGTGGAAGGAGTCACTACCCATGAGCCAGAAAACATGAAATTCAACCTGTGTTCTCCCTGCAGGGAAGGACGACAACTTTTTTTTTTTCCCCTTCCCCCAGAAAATTACCAACATTTCAAAAGTCACAGGGGGAAAAAAAAAAAAAAGGTTTACTAGCTTGGAGTCAATCTTATCTGTTTCAAATTCAATAGCTAATTCCAATTTAAAAATAAAATCAAATATAAAACATTTCTGCATTGTGGCTTCCATTTTGGAATCATGTTGCAGGATAAAATTCGCTGCATTAAACTTTATATTTTTACTGTTTTCCCCGAAGTAGACTCCCTCATCCCAGATCTTCAGTGAAATTTTGGTAAGAACAAAATTTTAACAGGCATGTTCCTCTCAGTATTTGTCCAGGGGTCAGTGGCTGCAAGCTCATGGGCCACTAACAGCACTCTGTTCTGCCTTCTCATCCTGCAGGAGAAAGCTTGCCATCTGGCATTTCAGAGCTCGAGCTCCAACCTGACATCCTACAGCCCTCATTTCTCTGGCATCTTTACTCCATAATATTGTGAGTTTATTATTCATAAGACAGGTATTGCATCTGTTGCTGCTGCCTTTTGGATATGTTTTGGATCCTCAGTGCAGCTCACTGAACACAGTTCACAAATTCCTCTCATGAAAGACTGCTGGTTTCACAGGAAGCTGAAAAACATGCACCGAGGCAGAAGATGGATGTTTTCCATGATGGAACAAAACCCCAATGTAGTGAAATGAGACCCCTTTCGCTATCACCCAACCTTCTAGTATAATTCATGTGAACATGAGCCCACTTTAACCACGATATCTGCCAAGAGCCACTAGGAACAGTCTGGTATCTAGAGGCATTGGATGCCCTCTTGCTGCCTGAGTAGAGGGTTTGTTGAGGAATGTATCTGGTGCAAGTGGCTCAGTTTGGAAGCTTGCAGTGCGGGATGCAGATTGAGATGCAGCTCTGGGTGGGAGGCCAGAAAGAAGCCTGAACTATCATCCTTTTGCATAACAAATGGAAAGACTGATGGCACAGTCAGGTAAGGGCCAGTGGAAGACACCACAGGAGCAGATGACTTGAGAAGAAAAGCGAGACTAGCAAGCATTTGGACTGGTGAGGGGATAAAAGCCCATGGCTTCCTTTGTTGGGGGTACCCCCTTGGAGATACCAGTTCAGGGATGTTTCTGTGTTACTGCACTCTGAATAAATTCCTCTGTGGAATGAGACATCTGAGACCCTGCTATAGTAAAGCCTGGGTCAAACATATGAAGAAATCTGTCTGACTACATGTGAGGGAGTGTGTGGGGTATCAAACAAGGCACCTGTGGACTCACTGGAGCTGCCACTGTGAAAAGGCTTCAGTTTCAGCAGTAAAAGTCTCTGGGATTCGGAGTGTGACTGACAGAGAGTCTCGTGAATGGTCAGTAAAGCTACCCTAACAGTCTGTCCCCAGGGTACACAGTCCTTTCCCAAGCTCTGAAAGATCCTTAACAAAGAGGAACAAGTGGGAAAATGTACCACTAGAACAGATCTGATGGGACAGTGCCACTCTGTTTTATACTCCAGCAAAGCTGTCCCTGCAAACTTGGGCAACAGTGTGTCTTTAGACAGACACCTGTCTTATTCCACATGATGGAGCTAGCAGTATGTGCCCTGCTTCTATTATTCCATGTCTAGCCATGTCACAAGGTCTTGTCTGACAGAAAGACAGATTTCTTTGGGTGCTGATTTCCATAAACTATGCCTGTACCTCAGGCTTCCTTGGGTTTTACCTCCAGGTTTATCCATTTGTTTCTCCTGAGAAGGAGGGCATTACTTTCACGCAGAATGTCTCTGCTCTAACAATGACATTAGGAAGCAATCTAGTGACTCCCTGCTTCCCAGTAATGTTAGAAGTGCTCCTCCTCTATCAGAGACAGAAATCAGCCCATGCTGCAAGGAAGATCATTGCATATGATCAAGAACGGGTGAGCACCCTTTAGCTAAACTGAGGTCTCTGTGGCTCATGCAGGAGCAAAAAGGGAAGTGGTTTTATCTGAGCTCATTGACCCCAAGGACTGTCTGGGCTGCGTACAGACTCTAGCATTATCATCTCTGCAGAGCTGTTTTCCTTGGAGAGGAGGACAACCCTGTGCAGATAATTTACTCCCTCTCAGAAAGA
The DNA here is from genome assembly GCA_013400415.1 of Scytalopus superciliaris. NCBI lineage: Eukaryota > Metazoa > Chordata > Aves > Passeriformes > Rhinocryptidae > Scytalopus > Scytalopus superciliaris. Next base: position 15,270 of record VXBX01004087.1, read on the forward strand.
AAAAGGTTAGTACTAGACTAAAAGCATATTTTTTTAATGGATAGAATGCATTATCTTAATTTGCTGGACTGAATCATAGGCTAAGTGCTCTTGGTATCCCTCTCCATGGGTACAGCTCCATGCTTGAATTACAGTGCTGTGCACTGGCAAGGATGGGGGGGGAGGCTGGAATGGGACATTAGTCACAGTGGAAAATCATCTCTCACACATTTTGCAGAACAAGCATTCAACTGCTGGTCTCAGTGGGAGGCACTTCTACTTTTCAGCCTCCAAAGCAAGCTGTCTCACAGTATATAGAGCCTTTTGCGTAAGTCCAACCAAATTTTAAATGCAAATACCTAATATAGCATTTATATAAAATAGATGCAAAGGGATTTGCAAGTTGAATATTTCTGAAACAAGAAGAGCTAAATATAGAGATATGGATACAGCTTTTAAACTTAAAATCCTGGTTTGGGTGTAGGCAGAGACTCATGCCGCTCCATAGAGGTAAGGCATTTTATGCAAAGCTAGTGATAACTCATAGCACTCATTAAGAAGAACTGTCATTTCATATTAAGGATGAGGTAGTCAAAACAACAGTAATTTTAAGTGCACTTCTTCTGAATTATTCTGCGAGGTCTGTGGGAGCTGAGCTAGGCCTATGCATGGTGAGAAAGGAACCTGTGAGCTCAGAGGGAAAAACCCAGATGACCCATTTTTGTAGGATTAGAGATATGCATGGCTAAAGCAAATGTAGGAAAATCATTCCTAGTGGCAGTTGAAGACAAAACTCAGTGCTAGTGCTCCCTGCTTTGAGATGCACTTGCAAAAACCCTCTCAAACCCAGGGCTGCCAGCCACGCATCCCTGACACACACCATGGACTGCAGAAGTGCCTCCTGACTTTCTAAAGGCCAGGGAGCGCCCCTATCCCAAGACCAGAAGGTCTCTCTTACTCTCAGGGTTTCACAGTATGAGCTCCTGAGGTGTCTGTGTGGTTGAGTGATCCCCTATCCTGCTGCCTTCAGGATATTGGGAAGCAATGTGCCACTGTCCTGGGGGCTGCATGAGCAGTCAAACACAACAATTTTAAACATCACTTAAGCCATCACAACAGAGCTCTCCCACTACTTCAAAATCAACCTTGACTCAAGTCAGTTATCTTAAAAATATTTGATACATATTTAAATCACACACAACAGACATAGTTAGGAAAAAATTCACAAAGGCATGGGTGCCAAAAAGGAAAGAAAAATAACACCTAAGCTACTTCATAGAGTCTCACACTCAGAAACCTGCCCCTCTATAGTGGTGGACAGTGGGTCTGCTGACCCTGAGTGCTGACATTAAGCTTGACGACTTTGTAGTGTATCCTTAAACAAGGGACGCACACAGATGGAGAAAGAATGTAAACAAGAATGGAGAAGAGATGGCTGGGGATAGGCTGCAAGTTACTCCTCACTACACCAGGAAGTGGTTTCAACACTCATCCCTCCATAAGGACTGTCCTCCCTTCTTCAGAAATAGGAGTATGACTTTGGCAGATGCTCACCAAGTGCAGGAGTCCCCACCTGCTAGTATGTTCCTACTACGTCAAGGGGCAGAATTTCTTACTAATTCCATGAGGCAATGGGTAAGTCGTTGCAGAAACATTTTCACTGAATTTCTACTGTATATCAACATGTTAAAACAAACCATATTTGGCATTTAATATATGCAGAATTCAATACATGCAGCTCATCACTAGCTCTTGATTGAAATGAGACAGTGGCAATCAGCATCTCTGAGAGGAAACAGATTTGAGATCATCCATAGGTCCTTCACTACCATTTATATGTGAATGCAAAACACACTGCCTATCAGCAACCATCCTCCCAGTTCAAGCTATTCTGACAGTGTCTTTTAGGAAATGTTCTCTGATCTGCTTTCATAGAATCATGGAATGTTAAGAGGTTGGAATAGACCTTAAAAATCATTTAGTCCCAACCTCCCTTGCCATGGGCAAGGACACTCCCACTAGACCAGGTTGCTCAAGGCCTTATCCAACCTGGCTTTCTGACAGGGTTGGGGCATCCACAACCTCCCTGGGCAACCTGTGCCAGTGTCTCACCATCCACAAAGTAAAGAATTTCTTCCTAACATCTAATCTAAAACTACTGTCTTTCAGTTTGCATCCATCCCCCCTTGTTCTATCACTAGCTCCTGATGAAGAGTCCCTCTCTAGCTTCCCAGTAGGTACTGGAAGGTTGCTATAAGGTCTACACACAGCCTTCTCTTCTCCAGGCTGAACAGCCCAAACTTTCTCAGACTGTCTTTTTAGAGCAGAAGCTCCAGCCCTCTAATCCTCTGAACTTACTCCAGTAGTTCCATGTCCTTATGTTGGGGACACCAGAACTGTGCTCAGTGCTCCAAGTAAGGTCTCACAAGAACAGAACAGAGAGGGAGAATTCCCTCCTTCAGCCTTCTGGCCACACTCCTTTGTATGCAGTCCAGCATTACAGTGGCTTTCTGGGCTGCAAGTGCTCACTGCTGGCTCATGGTGACATTTTCATTAACCATCACCCCCAAATCTCTCTCCACAGGCTGCTCAATCCCTTCTCCACCCAACCTGTCAGTGTGCTTGGGATTGCCATGACCCAGGTGTAGGACCTCGTACTTTGCTTTGTTGAACGTCATGAGGTTTCCATTAGCCCATTTCTCCAGCCTGTCAAGGTCCCCCTGACCCATCACACAGTTTGATGTCATCAGAAAACTCACTGAGGGTGCACTTGATCCCACTGTCCATGCACCAACAGAGATGTTGAACAGTATCAGCCCCAGTATCAACACCTGAGGGACACCATCCATCACTGGTCTCCACATGGACAACGAGTCATTGACCGCAACTCTTTGTGTGCAGCCAGTCAGCCAGTTCTTTATCCACCAAGTGATCCATCCATTGAATCCATGTGTCTCTGAATTAGAGACAAGAATATAATTCAGGACAATGTCAAAAATGCTTTGCATAAGTCCAGGTAGATGATGCCCCCACTGACCAATACTGTAGCCCTGTCACAGAAGGTCACCAAATTCGTCAGGCATGATTTTTGCTTTGTAAAGCCATGTTGGCTGTTACCAATCACTTCTTTGTCTTCCATGTGCCTTACCATAGTTTCCAGGAGTATCCATTCCATGATCTTGCGTGGCATAGAGATAGGACTAACTGGTCCATAGTTCCTTGGGTATTCTGCTTTCCTGTTTTTAAAATTGGGGGCTATATTTTGCTTGAAGTCATCAGTGGCTTCACCTGCCTGCCACAGTTTTTCAAAAATGATGGACAGTGGCATAAAACTTTATCTTCCTGCTCCCTCAGGACATGAGAATGAATCTCATCAGGTCCCATGGCCTTGTGCACATTCAGGTTCCTTAGATGGTCTTGAACCTGATCCTCCCCTACAGGTGGCTCAGGATCTTCATTCTCCCAGTCCCTGCATTTCCTTTCAGGACCTGGGCAACATGACTGGAGCACTTGCCCTTGAAGTCTGAGGCACAGAACTCATTGAGAACCTCAGCCAGGTTTGTCCAGAGTAGTCAGGTCTCCTGTTTCCTTCTGGAGAAGGTCTGCATTATGCCTAGTCTTTTTTTCACTTGCAACATATCTATAGAAGTCCTTCCTGTTATCCTGAATATCTCTGGCCAGACCCAATTCTAGCTGGGACTTGGCTACCCTAATGTTGCGCCTAGCTTTCTGTACAATTTCCCTGTATTCCTCCCAGGCCACGTGTCCTCATTGCCACCTCCTGAAAGCTTATTTTTTCACTCTGAGTTTGCTCAGCAGCTTCATATCCATCCATGGAGGCCTTCTGGCTTTTTTCCCCCAATTTCCTCCTTTTTGGGATGCATTGCTCCTTAGCTTGGAGGAGGCAATCCTTGAAATTCAGCCAGCATTCATGGGCCCCTCTGAATTCCAGGACCCTATCACATGGAATTGTACTGAGTAGGTCCTTGAAGAGGCCAAAGTTTGCTTCCTTGAAGTTCAGGGCAGTGAGCTAGCTGTGTGCCCTCCTCACTGCCCCGAAGATCTCAAACTCCATCATCTCATGGACACTGCAGCCAAGGCTGCCTTGGAGCACAACATTCCCCACCAGCTCCTCCCTGTTATCAAGCACAAGGTCCAGCATGGCACCTCTCCTTGTTGGCTCCTCAATCACTTGTGTAAGGAAGTTGTCATTGACTCAAAACCTCCAGGATTGCTTGTGCCCTGCTATGTTGTCCCTCCAACAGATATAGGTGTGATTGAAATTCCCCATGAGGTCTAGAGCTCATAAGTGTGAGGCTACTCCAATTTGCCTATAGAGGCTTCATCTATATCCTCCTTTTGTTGGGGAGCCCGGTAGTAGATCTCCATTACATCCCTTGCCCCTGCCCTCTCATTTATCTTCACCCACAAGCTCTCATCTGGGTCCTCATCCCTCCCCAGGGAGAGTTACAGTCACTCCAGCCCATAACTGACACACAGGGTTACACCCACTCCACATGTCCCTCATCTGTCTTTCCTAAAAAGCTTAAAACCTTTCATTCCAATGCTCCAGTCATAAGAGCCATCCCACCATGTGTCTGTGATGCCAATGATAGCATACGCATACAGGCATGTGCACATTTCTAGTTTCTTTTGTTTGTTCGCCATACTTGGTGTTTTTGTGGAGGCACCTGAGCTGGGCCCAGATAAAGACAACTCACTGGCTGGAGTATCTGAAATTCCTTTGCACTGTTCTGGGCATCCATTACATGCATTGGCACATGACTGGCAGGATTGGGACAGATACATGCCCCTTCCACTGGCCTGACAAATCTAGTTTAAATCCCTCTTTGCTAGTCTGGGAAGTCCCTAGCCAAAGATACTTATTTCCCTTCTTTGTCAGATGAACCCCCATAAGTCCCCAGTAGACCAGGCTTGGCAAAGTGAGTCCCATGGTCTGAGTAACCAAAACTCTGATTACAGCACCATTGCTCTAACTGTTTGGTGACCTGCCAGATTTGTCTGTCCATTTAACATCAACTGGCTCTAATCAGGCAGAGGTGATACTCATTTATGATTGCCTGAACTCAGCCAGTCAGTCTCCTGTGCCAAGTAACGAGTGAAAGGACCAGAGGAAATGGCCTCAAGTTGCACCAGGAAAGGTTTAGGTTGGATATTGGGCAAAACTTTGTTACTAAAAGGATGGTCAGGCATTGGAACAGGTTGCCCAGTTCAGGGGTGGAGTCACCATCCCTGGAGAGATTTAAAAGAGGTGTGGATGTGGCACTTAGGGATGTGGTTTACTGGTGGCCTTGTCAGTGCTGGGTTAGTGGTTGGACTCAATAACCTTAAAGTTCTTTCCCAACCTAAACAATTTGATGATTCTATCCAACCACACAGGAGGAACGGTGTTTTCCAAAGTACTCCATGTAGTGATGGTGAGTCTGTGATCCTCTTCTGTGAGCCGCCGTGTGGAGACCCAGGCTGCAATGGGAAGCATTGCCAAAATAATTCTGTAATGCTGTGGATGGTACTACAAGCTACACACGTTACTGACCTGAATTCATTTCTGCTGTAGCTGACCTGAAGTTGAAGAATGTTGCTTTCTGGACCAGGAATAGCTTGTTTGTTGGATCTATAAGATATTGTTACTTAAACAGTCCAGCAAGCTCCTCTGATACAAATTCTCTTTCCCCTGAAGGGTTTTCTTTCCAATTGGTGTTATTGATGCCTTTGGCTTTAGACAGGAAATCATCACTGCATTAGAAACCAACAAAATGGACTTTAGTCCCCAGAGTCTGTTCCCTGACATGTCATTGATTTGAATTTTTTGAGCTGGGAATGTTATTAAACTCCTCTGATAAAAAGTACAGAAACATGCAAAATATTTTACATTTGACTTTTTGATCTGAATTTCAAAGTGCCTGTGTGTATTTTTACAAGCATGTCTCAAACAATTGCTACTATGTTCTGCTGCAAAGCAACACTCCTCTACTTCATATAGAATGATCATGCCATCAGGGCAAAGTATCTGTCTTCAGCTCCAACAAGTTATGTTCGTTTTCTTAATGTTGCAGCAATAGAGAGGGTCACAGAAGTTCCCATGCTGATGTTAGATTTCCATTGGTGTCTGCTCCTTTACATCAGGCTTCAGATGGCAGCTCTACCAAAAGATCATAAGTACCTGGTAAAATCTGAAATTCCACACACACAACACTGCAACATTAAATTTCTGTGTTTGCCAAATAAATATAAAATAATCACTCTTGAAATTTTGTCATGGTACTTCTACACTCACACTTTAATCTGAGCCTGGCATCACTGCCAGGTCTGCGGACATAGCAGCCTGCTCTGAAGGGGACACATTATTCACTCCTATTCAACCCAGACACCGAAGAGGAGCTATATTTAATGGTGACACAATCAGGAACTACTAAAACTTGTACTCCGTTTTCAAGCCTTGGAATGCAGTAGCTCTTTCCCATTCATTATCTCTCAATACAGTGCCAGAATGAAGGCAAATACTGATTTATTTGGTAAATGTACCTATAATTCACATCTTGCAAGATACTGCAATGCCATAGTAATATAAACGGTGAAAGGTATTGATGTCAGTGCCACATAACACTGCCCAAAGACTGTCTATGAATACCCTAGTGTGCTGTAGGTTGCAGGACACAGCTGCTTGGATTTGATTCTGATGCTGTATGGAAAACCAGAACCAAACAAAAGAGTTGTGCCAATGTGCCTGCAGCATCAAGCCAGCTCTGAAGGTTCTCTGATAAGTGTCTCATATTTAAACCAAGAAAATATTCAATGGTTTGAATTTTTTGTAGGAAACAACATTTAAATTTTTTTATCATAACCTTTACAAACTCTGATGTTATCTGTCCAAAGTGAATTTAACAGGCAGTTGAGGCATAAGGAAGAATCAAATTGGAGTGTTTATTTTGTTTTTTGGCAATCAAAATCATACTGAGAATAAATTCCCTGAGAGGTCATAATGGGAGAACAAGGGTTCTCATTTGAGGAACTTTTCTGGGATGATACCAAGGGTGCAGAACATGGCCATATTCTTGGCTAGGAGTTGTCTCACAGTTGTCCAGCCATAAAAGGGCAAACATACACAAACAGAACTCCCCTTCGGGAAATTATTGTCTTAATGGAGTGACTTGATAGAAAGCTGTCGTGCTTCTTTGTCTGAAAACCTGCATGTTCTCCAACACTTCTGAAAATGGAAATTGTTGGTGCTTGTAGCACAAGTTCTCTATGGGAGCTACCTGCTTGAGTTGAAGCAGTGCCTGGGAACCTGACACAGTTCTGTTGCAATTTGTCAGTGTGCCAGTATTGAAAGGACAAAAGAGGGAAACACCTCTAGCACATGGAAAGCACAGAGCTTTCCAGCAGGGCCCTGCTTGTTTTTAAGACTGCACATATTTTTCAGCAATGTCACTGAAGAGTTGTGTTCTAACTTAACTGATGCACAATTTTTTGGATCCCTGACATTTGCAATGAAAACATCCCACTTGAAAAATGTGGTGCTAATGCGGTGCTCTTGAGCTGCAGACTAATTTATGGAGAACACCAATCCATGTAGAATGGCTTAACTTTCACAAAAATCTTTATGACCTCCACAGTAATTTCAAATTTACAGAGCAATTTAATAAAATGTAATTTTCAGGCTATGACTGCCTCAGCAAGACACCACAGCATCAAGACTAAACTACACAAGTTTCAAGAGTTTTGTGATGAACCAGGTTCAGTGTGTCTGGCTGGCACTATCTCTTCTTGTATTGATGACCAGTATTGGCCAGGTCTGTGTATTTCAAAGGCCAGCAATAACTGCAATATTTTTAAAGATCTGTCCTAATAAGATAATTTACCAATTTAGTGATGTTCTCAGAATCAGCAAATTGACAGTAATTTTCTGATCTCCATATTGTATGTGGGAAGCCATGTGAACTCCTTGCGTATACACAGGTCAAACTGAATTCCTGGCAAGAGAGTAATGAGCCAGCTACAGCACAAGTCTCCAGATCTTCAAATGTTGCTATGTGAATACTCTTTGTGATTTATCTTAAACCAGAAGCTTTTATTCCCTATAGTGTAATGAAACAACTTAAACATTGGCAGCATGTCTCCTGATACTTTTTATCATTGTGATGCCTCTAGTGTTATGCTGCACAGATGTCTTGAGGCAACATAAATCCAAGAGGAAAATACCCATAAGAGCAATTTTACTTTATTTTACAAACACGAAGGATTTTAATGAGACAGTTTATAGTCAACAATAATTTCATGAAAAGAAGAAAAATCTTTGTTTCATCTAAACTTCACCACGCCTGTTCCCACTAGCTCACTGCTTTGACCAAATCTGCTATAGTTTTTTGTTTGTTTTTTTTTAATTACTACCCTCACTTCATTTTGGCATCTCAGTAAACAAATGTAAATACAAGTCACCAATTAAAAAAAATGAAGTGTTGTTATAATATACCATCTCCATTAACAGACAGCAAAGTGCTGTTAGCATGCAGGCTAAACTTTAGCTTTCCTGCCAGATCAAAAAATAACCAGTGTAGCTCCAGACATGGATAACACTATATAGCACTTTTCATACCTATCTTTTTCCATGCATGGATTATTTTGTCTAATAATTAGCAAACAGCTCTTTTCCCTAAGTGCTGGATTTATAACTCACCGCAGAGGCTGAACAAGCCAAAGTCAAGATCCCATTAACTCCCCATTTCATGTTGCTCAGTGAACTTCAGTAGACACAATTTATTTTCATCTCTTAATCAGTTGAGAAAAATTCAAGAGTAATTTCCACTTGTGCTGCACTATGGAGTTGTAAATGTGTGAAGATGGTAAGAATTGGCCATCAAGAATACTAATGTGCAGATTTTTACCTCTTACACTATTTTCCCACTGCTGAGGCATCTCTGACACTTCTCCAGCAGATCCAGCCAGGGGATCAGAGAGAGTGGGCAGTTTGTTTGGAGCAGAATGAAAAGCAAGTTCAAAACCAAAAGACATTTTTGGCAAAGTAGCAAATGTGCTTTCTTACACTGAACAGGGCAGTAACTCCTGTGGAGAGAGGGACAGAGGGAAGAATGTGCTTGTTCCAAGCAGAGCAGCCCTTTCCCAGCTGTTACCCTCTGCTTCAGGTAGGGATGGTGGTGAAGGAGGGATGGTGATGGTCATGCCCTTGGACTGTCCCCCGGCTCCCATGGCACTGCGGGGTCCCCCAAGCTCCTGTGGTCCCTGTCAGCGAACCTTCCTCAGCCACATAACCAGAGGGGCTGCAGCTGGGGCAAAAAGCTGCAAAAAGCCATTTAGGAGGAAAATGTTCTGCAGGGTCAGATACAGTCACCTGGGAGAGCAGTCAGGTCCTGCACCCAGGCTGTGCACCAGTGCATCCAGACTTGCCCCTGTGCCAGTCCCAACAGCAGCTCCTGGGAAGGCACCTATCTCTGAATCATGTATGAAACTTACCAAGTCTAAGAGTAAGAGATGTGTCATGGCGATGCCACACCGCACAGCAGTGGCACGGAGGGCTGTGGGGGCACTACCCCGAGGTGGCCACTCATCTGTCTCAGGGCCAGTGGTACCCCCAAACTTCTGGACATGCGTGGCCAACGCAGCCCAGGCTGTGGGAGCCCAGCAGAATCCTACACCACATGGCCACCAGCTTTGGCAGGGAGTGGAGAAAGGGTTACCCTGTCTCTGGCAGCAGCCCAGCACGGGTGATGGCACAGGCATTCAGGGCTATAAACATAAGCCTCAGTGGATCCCTGCAGATAAAAGTTACCTGGAAGCATAAGAATTTAAAAAATTATTTTAAACAGAAATGTTTAAAATGTTGCTACTTTGTTAAGCACTGAACAACTTACAGTGAAGATATTTCTGAAGAGTTAGGAGGATATGAACGTTTATTTCAAGCATAGAGGAATGGTCACTATCGAAAATACTGCCTTTACATGCAATTAAATGACTCTTGTGTTACCTTACCAACTGCATGGCAACCATGTCACAGAAGAGTGGAAGGCTTAGACAAAGTTATTAAAAAGCCCTGCCAATGAGTCACGAGGTGCAGAAAGGACTCCCTTTCTTTCTAAACTCCTTCTGAGAGAAGGCTTTAGGTGCAGCTGAATCCAATATTAGCCTTGGACTGTATCAACAGTTTAAATTTAAGGAATTGTAGAGATGTGATTAAATCACTTTGTCCTGCAGGTTTTAATGATGGCAAAATGGATATATTTATATAAAATTAATTATTTATTATGACAAATTAACAAAGAGGTGAACAGACAAAATATTTTAATCAGAATTAATTACACAGTATAAAAGCTAAAAATCTACTAGTAGGGTATTATATAACAAAGTAGTACAGTGCACTGTAACAAAGCAATTATAGTAAAACAATTGTATCACAGCTAGAAAAAGAAACAATCATTAAATAGATATTACATAACTCATCATATGAGATACAAGGCAGATCTCTCTCTTAACTCCTGGGGACTGACCAAGAAGAGTGCCCTTGCTTCACAGGAGAAGCTCCACAGCTCAAGGAAGTCTGTGGAAGGATCTGCCATATGGAAGTTGGACTTGTTTTTTATACTTACAAAGTGACTGGTAGTCACAGATTTACAAGCCCACAGACTAGCTGATCTGTCAAATCTTGCTTGAAAAAGCAGAATTTGTATTCAAAGTTTGGTGAACCAGAATGCTTTTAGAATAATTTAACACCAAGAAAACACCTTGGTGCCAGCAGATGAACTTGCATGATAGCTTGCATAATGGCTTGCATATTATGCATTCTCTGATCGGATTCTAGATCTTATCAGGGTGGTGCTATCCTAACACAAACCACAAAGATGACATGATTTGTATTAATATATACAATCCCCTCTAAATTACCGAAATGTCAAAATGAATCTGCACTGAACATTCTTAGCTTTACACTCAGTCAAGTGGTTCTTATACACAGTAGTTTGATGTGGAGATCATACACCAAGAAAGCAAACCCATAACCAAGCAGATGTGTTACCAAAAGGTATGTGTTTGAAATTAAAGAACCTGTCTGACTTGTTTTCTATCTGCAGGCTCTTTAGACTACCTATGCAGTTAAACACACAGTTACATCTGGCTATCAAAAACACAGATGGGTATGAAAAATCCTGTGGAAAGGCTCCTGCCCTTGATTAAATTCTACAAGCTTTTCAAAGGTTAAGACCTAACCTCAAGTCCTCTCAGCTCAGCTGCTTCAACAAGACATTTGCAGCAACATGAATAAGCATGAAATAATGAGCCTGTGAGAGGCAGTATGCAATTTCTTTATTTCATCTTAATTATAATTTAAAATTTTAATGTCGGGAATTTGACAAGTGTTTGAGCAAGAACAATTATTGCCTCAAAAGTAGTTAAGGTCAGGCAGAGGAATGTACTCCATAATCCAAAAGCAAAGCAACGAATGTGCCCTGTAACAGCAATGTAATTCTAATTGTTCTGTCAGCAGCTGCTGACAGCAAATGGGCTGGTTCAGATGCCCAAGAGTCCTTCCAAAATGTGTGTCCCTGGTCTCCAGTCAGAAGCAGACCCTACTACAGCAGCACTTTTAGCAAATGCCCGGGTTTTGGGAAAGGAGCAACTGACCCCACTGAAAGGAAAGATGCAGATATAATTAGGTTGTGGTTCACGGGCATGCTCCTGCAGAGGACACCACAGTGGTCTTGCTGGGAAGGAAGAGGCAAGGAAAGGTGTTCCCAGGCCTGGCACTGGACTGTTTCTATGACACCTGGTTTTGTGCAGCTGGAGAGCGAGGCCAAACAGAGGCCTTGTCCCTAAAGCAAAGTTAGACTGGAGACGTCTCATCCCAGTGGGAGGGAGAATATGAGGTCCAGCCTGAACTGGGCAGTGAGGACAGCATAGGTTCATATTTGGATTATTCCCAGGTCTTGATTTTCATCCCTGTGAGTGCATGAGATCATGAGCTCATGTGTGTGAAGCTGTGCTCCCTAAAATATGGGATAGCCTGACAGCATGGCCTGAGGCCAGAACTGTTCCTTGGACACCTGGGAGAACTGAGAGCTGCCTCCTTTTCTCACTTGCAACATCACACTTCCTAAGCAATGTATATGTCTTACAAAATGTCTTCGTTTGACCTTATAGATTCCAAGCCGCAGTTATGGCAAGCCTACACCCACTAACTAGACAGCCTTCACACAAATAAATAAATTCCTAAAATACAAGAGTCGTATTAAATAGGACATCTCAGGCTATTGGGAGAAAGGACCAGTCAGTATTAATCCAAGAGATCTAAACGAATTAGTAGAAATTAAAATGAAGAGTAGAATGAATCACTACCTAGGTAAAGGACATAATAGAGACTACCGACAAAAGAGAATCTCCCCAAAAACAACCTGCAAAGTACTAAAACAAACAAAATAGTCATGTGATGGCAAGTCTTTCTGCACAGCAGAAGAGATTTATGTTTCTTTGGCAGCAGACCTGTCTTCCATACAATAACACCATTTGAAATGAATTTTTACAGGCAAGGTGATTAATAATATAAGGCTGGAGTAGAGCAGCACTATTCCTTGGCAGTGCTCAGTGAGCAGCTGTCACAGTAGATGGGTGTTACTGTGTGAACTTAAACCAGGGCAAATATATGGGATTGTTAAGAACAAAATCCTTCTCATAGCAAGTTATTTTCAAGAATGAATATAAAACCAGGAAAACAGTCTGATAATTAGTGTAACAGTGTGTAGAATTACGCTGCATTTAAACCAGTAACACAAGAACAGCCTTTGCTTTGATAGTAAAAGGGTTTATATCCCAACAGCTGGTATGATGCCAGGCAGGGACTAAAGCTAGTGGATCCAGCATGATACCTGTCTGGTAGAAACTAGGAGCAGAAATTGGAACTGTTTCTCGAAAGCCAACAGAACCACAAATAAGCTCATTCTCCTTCTCAGCAATAACCTGAACCTTGGTTTTGCCAGTCCCACCAACATTGCCATGAGGCTGCATTAGTAAGATTTCAAAACATTTGACATATGTCAGGTGCTTCCTTAGTCCTTGTTTACACATATGGGAAGGAGCTAATCAATACAATTTGCATTGATGTATTAAGAAATGGCAGATTTATAATGAAAAATCACTATCCCTACTTTAAAACTGCCCCTACACAGCCTGGCATTTCATAAGACAAATGAAAATGCAGGCCTGCATGGATCTGGCACCCAAGAGAGAGGACAAGTCCAGATCATTCTAAGCACAGCCCATTCCCTCAGCTGGCATCCGCTCTGCCTTCAGCGTCACCACATGATGGGCAGCAGCAGGAGTGTAGACTCTGTCTGTCAGGTGAGACTTTGAGTGCAAAGGATGTGCCCCTACTTCAGGCTGGAAGCGGACGTGTAAATTATGGACTTGAGATTGAAACAATAGAATTAGACTGGAATTAATGCTATAATGAGTAATTTGAGTGTCTCATTGAATCAATGAACAGTTGAGGTTGGAAGGGACCCCTGGAGACAAAGAACTTAATGGAGGATTAGCTGGCATAGTTGTATTTGTTTTCCATGCAGCACAATCCCCCCTAACAGTTTCACTCCAGTGTACAGTGAATCAATGAGTTTGTTTTCCAAAGACAAATATTTCTCCTGTGAATTTACTGCTCAAATTCAGAATCTAAACTCAGCCCAGATACAAGCTTATGTCCTCACACTCCCATGCCATCAGCCCAGATTAGACTACAGCCTCTCTGCCTGTTTCTTTAGCTGTCTGAAGCCTGCTGGCAGCAAGCCCTGAGCACAGGGACAGATGAGAGCCTGATGGCACCATCACCCTGCCACAGGTGCTGCAGTGGCCTCATCCTAACATACTGCTCTGCAGGAATGCACTGCACACAGGTGTAGCTCAGGAACAGCCCCAGACCCATTAGGGATGAACCACAGAGAAATATCTGGGCAAAGTCTGTCAAGGGACAGATCATGTCTGTAAATGTGACTGCACAGTTCTGGGCCTACAGAGATCCATTTTTAAAGGCTTTTCACAGTACCTTACTTGTGAAAAACATTACCTTGTGATCACACAGATTTTGCCATTCTGACCCTTTGTACTCTTCCAGGTGAGTCTTCCTGTACCCCTGAATTGAGATTTGAAACTTAAATAGCCAGCATTGCACAGCTGGATATAGGGAATTTGACTAATAATAAAAGCAATGGTGTGGAGGGTCTGCTGTTTTAAACCACAGCAGAGAAAATGTTGTACATGGGTACAACAGCAGAGCCAACACTGGACTAAGCAACTCAACACATTATACTGAGCCCTCACCAATTGAGAACAGCTTTTGAAATAGGACAACACAACAGAATGACTGTTTGCTGGTTTGTGCCACCTTCTCATTGCTTGATGTTCAGTGAATAAACACAACCTCCAATTGCATGACCTGGGGGGGATTTTTAGAACTTTAGCAAATTGTTCTGCAGGTTTCACAGAACTGACACAAAAAATAGTTCAGATGTTCTGCCAACACCACTGGAAAACTTTAAGCACAAAGCATAGAAACTGGTCTGCTTTCTATGCAATAGTAACTGATGCTGCTGTTTTGACAGGACTAAACTCCCTTGCCTCTGCCAGCTTCCCCAGGGGAGCACAAAGCCCCTGCCCATTGGGATGGGGGGAGCTTTGCCTCAAGCCTATGCCCTGGGTGCCGGCGGCTGTGGCCGAGTGGGTAAAGCCGCCGCCCCTGGATCCGTGCTCCTTCTCGGAAGGACGCCGGTTCGAGTCCTGCGGGTCTCGCTCTGCCAACTTCGTCCGGGCTCGCCCCGGCCAAGGCTTAGAGTGTCCCAGGGCTAAAGGGGGTGGGGCCAGTTCTGCGCACGCTGAGCTCCACGTAATAAATCCATTCGCGCAGGCATGAAAAGCATCGTCGTTCGCGGCGGCTAGCCACACACATGCCCTGGGTACCTCTGTGCTCACTATGAATCCCACACAGCCAGCACTGCTGTGACAGTCACGCTTTCAGATTACAAGGGGTTTGCGAAGAGTACTGAAAGATAACTTCTTATGGATCAAGGATCTAAATCTAGTGTAAAACAACCATCATTTTGCAACTGAAGTGGTTCCAGCAGGATAAACTTACATACACACACACACACACACACACACACACACATTGTTACCTCTCAGGTGCCCACTGAACCAATTAGATATCATATTTACATGCCCTTGGCCCTCTGGGTTTCAACTTTGCCCACCCCAAATTGTCCCAAACCGTTCTAGCTCCATAATAGTTCTAAACACAAGGTAGCAATAAGTAAAAAAAAAAAAAAAATCTCAAATATCTAAGACTGTGGTGTAGCTGGAAATCTTTCTTGAAATGCTTTCAGCAGAAGTGGTTTGTACAAACCAGCTGAAATCATATGATGTTTTAACATATTTTCAAGTCACTGAAGTGGAATTTCCATCATATTGATTGCAATAAGTATAGCAAATATCTTCAGGATTTTAATGCTTATTTTCCTACCTAAGTCTATTCTCTCTGTGCCCAGTAGCATATAATAAGCAATGTTTTAATGCTTTAATCCCCAAAGAGATGTATTTTATCTTTCTTTATTTTTTTGCTAAGACTGCACTTCAAAGTGAACCATATTCCTTTGTTACCTAAAAACTTGGCTGTAATGCTGGGAGCAGAGAGTGATTTCTATCTGAATAGCCTTCTCTCATTCCTTCTCTAAGCAAAGCACTGCAGCTTGGCCACTGGGGATGAGGATCCATCCTGGCATGTGGGACGGGACAGCAGCATGGAGGAGCCATGGCCAAGGTTTGGTCACATCTTGGGCTTGGGAGGTGTCAGGTGGAAGGAGGATGCTACATATGGTTTGGGGACCTCCTGCAGAAGCTGTAAACAGGTGTAGTCGCAGAGAGGGTGGTGCTTGGCATCACATGAAAAATTCAGAAAGCATCTCCAAAAGCTTTAACTCACAGTCTTTATGCCCTCTGATCCTGTTATGGCTCTCCTGTTATTTTAAAGTCATTACCCATGAAATAAAAGGTGGTTTGTTTAAATGTGAAATTATAGCTCCCTTATTAGCTGAAACTTATGGAAAATGAGGCTTTCAGGTCTGATTAAATTAAACAATTACAGATTTACTGATGATGGACTAGTGTGTGCTTCTATTAAACAAACGGAAATTCCAATGATACTTACTTGTTAAAGATGTCAGTTAATGACCTTTGCATTTAATTCTTTTTAAAATATATTTTTATATTGCTTTTGGCTTAAGCTCTGGCAGCAAGATATCTAAAAGTGAACAAATGGTTTTCTATGTGACAAATTACTTTCATGGCCTGTATTTTGAGTTTGAGGTAGAAGATTTTAAAGTATGCAAGAAATTAATCACTGAATGTCCTTTTCTATAATCTTTATTATGTAACTGCAGTGAAAAATATACATGGAGATTACTGTGTGGATTTGTAACTTGATGGGAAACTTCTGTGCAGAATCATCTACATTCATTAGTAACTAAAGACTGTGAGAATAAAGCCAAGTGAGATGGCCCCTTCCACAGTCAGATGTGGATACCTCACTCCTCCAGAACTGTTGTTTTGTCCCAACCACCATTATTCTAACAATAGAGATGGGCAATAAACTGCAGCCAAACCAAAAGCTTTCAAAAAAAGATAAAAGAACATGTTGAACTGGAAACTCTTTGTCTTTCCAAGGAGAGTCCTCTTTCACTTGATGGAAAATCCGTACTGCAGATTTTCTGTTCCTGGGAGCTGTATAGATACAAATTTTAACACTATAGGTAATATAAAGTCACCCTTAACTGGGTATGGATTAGAGGAAACCCAGTTTGTTCATTTTCAAGACTAGAAGTTGAGTTGTGGGGGAAGGAAGGGCTCAGAGTGCTTCATAAGTGACATGATTCACATGAAAAAAGACATGCATGTAATTAACATGTAAGTATCACATAGAAGGGAATTGTAGAAAACAGAGATGTATAAAAATATTTTGGCACACACACTATTTCATGAAGAAGCCATTCTGGTAAGTTAGCCTTTCACTTTCTCTACTTTGCATACAACATATTAAAAACTGCATCCTGAAGTCCTCAGAAGAATCCTTAGGGTTCTCCTCCAAGAAAAAATAAAGACTGGTTTGATGAAAACAATCAAGAGATCCAGGAATTGTTGACAAAGAAGAGAGCTGCTCACCAAGCACACCTTGCTCAGCCATCTTGCCATGTAAGAAAAGCAGCCTTTCGTCTTGCATGCAGTGAGCTCCAACAGAGGCTGCTGAGCTTTTTGGGCTGGAAGTCAGCTTGAATAAGACAGAAGTCCTCTACCAACCTGCACCTCACGAAGTCTTTCACCATCTCCACATCACCATAGGCCAATCAGAACTTAAGTCAGTCCAGCAGTTCACCTATCTGGGAAGCATCATTTCCTCAGATG
>VXBX01004088.1:0-32907 GCA_013400415.1 Scytalopus superciliaris
TGATGATGATTATGATGATGATGGCAGTTTAACTTTTCTTTGGTTTTTTTCAACACTTCTAGCTATGCCTTTCATCAAAACAGCATTGAGTATAATTCTTACATTCTTTTTCTCGGCTTTGCCTCTTAACTTCTGTTCTTTAGTAGAGGGTTTCATTGATAGAAGTTACACTCAGAGTCTTTAATTGCTCTTTTTGCATCCCTCTACTGAAATCTGCCTCAAAATGCCAAGCTGCAGATGTCCAACCTGTCCATGAACTTCTATTTTCACCTCTCTGAAGTCTCAAACTATACACAAAAATACCTGCATCTCAAACAACCTATGCTGACCATCTGCCTGAATGGCCTTGCTTCTACCTTCTCTTCCCAAGTAACACATATCCCCTTATTTATTCTGACTCCAGATCCCAGCTTCTTAAAATTCAATTTGCTCAAACACAGAAAGCAATTTGTGCAGCAGCCCAGAAATTATCGCATACTATTCAGTTTCACAAACCCATACTGCTTACACTGCTGATTGGAGAACACACTTCCAATATTAGGATCACTACTGAAGTTTCCCCCAGTGCCAACTCTGTAACAGGACTTGCATGTTGGTGAAAGAAACTTTCCTCTTTGCTGCCTCCTTCACCTGAACCTGGCTGCCTTTCTCCTTTGGTGCTAATAGACCACAATCTCAAGTTCTATGGCACTTCTCTTCCTCAGAAGCTCACATCTGTCTCTTTCTATTCACTTTTGCCAGTTCTTTGTAAATCATACAATTGTACAAATACACACTCAGGAAAAATAATATTCCTTCTTCACAGTAATTTTGATCTAGGGTCCCAAAGGTATGAGCTAATTTGTAAGATAAATCACTGTAGCTCTTTCAGAGTTACATATTTCCTTTTTTTTTGCTCAATTACATACTTCAACTACTCACAAATGCAGGACACAAAGTTTAACCCATCTCACAGTTGCTAATAGGTGGTAAAAATGCATACCTATAGCTCGTATTACAGAATTATTTCTGAAAACATGACTTTGCTTCCTGAATAAGTGTATTAGTAGTCACAACATATATTCCTGCAGAGCTTAATAAGCCTGACTAGGGCAAATGGTATAATTTCATCTGCACAACATTCCTTACTCTATTTTTTGTGAAGATAATAAATGTCCTCGACCAACTTCTGTAACTAGAAACTGATATCATCACATAAAATGGTAATATCTAATGCCTGAATATTTTTTTCACAAATTACTTGCCCTTATTTGTGGCATTCATGATAGCAAATGTTGTCAAAATGCCTGTTTAAACTTCCATCTAAAACATACACTTCCATTAAGTATGTGGCTCCTAATTTTTCATGCACAACTCTGCATTTGCCTGGGTAAATCAGTGACTCAGTTTGCACATATGATTACGGTAACAGCACATTAACATGACAGACTGCAAACAGTGTGGGCTATTCATTGCAGTGAATTCTTTGCTTGGCTATGACTGCTGCCAAATGTGTTTCTAAACCAGGCAAAGCCAGACCCTGATTCATGAATGCCTTGCTATTCAGAACAGCACTAAAAAGCATGCATAACTTAAGCATGGGCTAACACTGAAATCAATAGGATTTAGTGAAGTCAGTGGAAGTCAATCTAATGCTTATATACCAAAATAGCCTTTAAAAAAAATTGGCAAAAATCTGATCTAACACAGCAAAATTAGAAAAGCAAGAAATATTTCATGCTTTGTCAATCTTTTCATGTTTGCATTTCAAGTCATTCATTATAATTGCTTAAAGAATGGTACTCTATCTTCTCAAATGTTTGTTCATTACCTGAAATCTTTTTATGTGTCTACTGAATTCCAAGAGGCAGAACCAGGCTACCATGAGTGTCCCTATGCGTGGTGGCAGAAGGCAAACTGGGCCCTACTGCTATTTTGTTTATTCAAATATAACATCCACTGGCTTCAGCAGAGTAACTTCTGTATCACAATAACAAAGCTGACTTTCCCAGGCAGATGAATGTCTGATCACTTTGCTCCCCCCTGTCTGGGGGCTGGTACATCTGCCACAGGGATAAGCAAACAAGACAGACCAATTCCCAAGCAGCAGCAGCAGCCCACAGCTCTGGGTACCAACACAAACTAGTGGTAATTTCACTTTGCTATAACATGCCAGGTTGTACACTGCTGGAGACCAGGAGCTGTAAAGTTTCCCTCTTCTGGGAACGACAACCTGAAAGTGTAAAGGAGGCAATGGGGCGCAATAAGTGCCTCAGTCATCCCAAACTAACCTCCCATTGCACACGATTCAATACTGTGAAAGCAAATTAGGCCTCCTAAGTCTGACAGCTTGTAAGTACAATGCTGAGAGTACAAACAATTTGCAGGAAGGAAAAAATACTGCCCAGGGCTTGAGGGTAAAATAAAGAAAAAGGAAGAGTGTGATAGTTTAGAAAGTAGCTCATTGGATAGGTGTCTGGGAAAAAATAGCCTAGTTAATTTCCTTCCCTCCCCTTATCTTCCCCAAATCAAATGTTCTTTAAAAATATATAAAATCTATATCTTCTTGTCATATAATTTTCATGTAAACTTATGAATTAGAGGCCAAAGCTCCAAGTCATAACCTTGCCAAAATTATTTCAAGAAATATATTCAGCTAACCTTTGAGCTGGCACCTTAGGCTGGCTATTCTCTGCCTTAAGACGTAGAACGCTGCAAAACAAATATCCAAAAAAGAAATTCCAGCTTCCCCCCCCCTCCCCCCCGTAAGGAGGATGGACTTGGCAGGGGTTTTTATCAAGTTGTTACATTCCTGGAGAATTACACACATTCAACATTCAGAGCTTTTCTGAAATAAAAAAAAATCTGGTACACATTTAAAAATGGAAATACCTTACATCAGTATTTCATTAGGAGATTTAACAAACATAAGAGTAATTAAATATAATGACGTGATGCTATTCTTATTCAATCAACTAAGGAGCTACACTTTGTCATGTTTCATATGGTACCTAGCTGTAAAAATTCCCGTGTTTCATGATTCAGGTTTAATGTTTCCATCAACAGTACACAAATGCTTTTCTTAAAGAGACAGTATCCGTTCATTTAAATATAGGTATATACTTTTAATTTAATGCTGCATCTCCACAGAGCAAACATATGGGCTTAGCATCTGGATGCTAATTTGAGAGCAATTAAAATCCCACCCAGTTATAAGTATCTGAACATCTGCAACAAATAAACATGTTGGAATATAACTTTACTGGTCATTTTTATACTGTTTAAAAATCTAATGTCATCTAAATTAAGACTAATACTTAGAGATCTTTTCAGCTCCTACTACCACATGAAACAAGATATGCTACAAAATTTAAATAAGGTGGAAACAGATACACTTCAGGTTACTTTAAATCAATTTATTTGCCAATAAATTCAATGTTATCAGCATACCTTGTTAGGCTACATTGCCTTATTATAGAACACTTGCTCTTGAGCAACAGCAGCTCTTTGTACTTTAACTGGCATTTGACCAACACTTACAAGTTTCTATAATTGTAACTTCTACTGGTTTAAATTAGTTAACTAGAAAGTCCCTTAGCATTGATTACAATGGAGGGAGGCTCCTCAAGTTGTTGCTGGGCTTCAAAAGAAGCTCCAAATACAAATATACTAAAGTTGTAAGCAGTCAAATCACATTAGTGTTGAGATTTTCTTGGGGAAAAAGTGGGTTGCAAAACTATTACTCCATATATGAAGTGCAGGAGGGATGCACTAGGGAAGTAGAAAAGGATACTGTATCTTTAACATAGTAAAGTCATAACTGCTTTAAAAGCATAAAGATTCTAAAGTGAAAAAACTCAAAACAACTGAATAAAAATAGCAAAACCTCATTTTTTTTTTCTTGCATATCAGTATAAATTCCATATAAAATGTCTTTTCTTTGAAAAGTACCAGGGATGCACAAAAATATCGGCAATTTTGTAAGAAGCAGACATTCTGGACATCAATATTCATGAAAGATCATCAACACAATGTATTAATACAGACTGTGTTCTTGCAACCCCAAATTCAGTAGCAAAATTCTTAGTGACTTTAGGGATGTTTCTGCTGCTCAGCCTCCTAGAAGCTGAGAAGCATTTACACAGTTCATTATTGGTATAAACATGGTTTTATTTTTGTGCATCGTGGACTATACACAATTGCCATTCCCACTGAAAGCATTGTTACGTGCACGAAGCAGAAGACCTAAACAGCACATGACCTCTTCTCCCATTGATGTGTGGGATGATTTATGTGGGTAAACTCCCATTAACATAACTTATACTAAATCTCCTTCTACACATCAATGAGAGCACAGCCACCTCTTCCTCCCACTCCCACCACTTTGCATCTCTGTAAAGAGACTGCACAGTACAGATACAGTCTTTAAGCTCGTTAGGTCAGGAGTAGCAGCACAGACACGAAGTTTCTTTCACAGCTGTTACAAAAGGCAAGCGGCATGCACAGTCCCCAGCAAAGCACTCAGTTATGCCTGCATCTGCTATGTATCAGCTTGTACAAGCTCCCCTCCCTCTCTTGCAAATCCAACTAAGAATTTCCTGAAACTGGATACTCTCTTCTAGGCTTGACTAAATCCTAAATCAAAATGCTAACCTGACATCCTTCAATTAACATTTTTTTAATGATGCAAAGCTAAGGGGAGGTGTAGGCTGATGGTTTGACTTTACTGGATGTCTTCGTGATTGCTCTGTCCCTAGGCTTTTAAACCAATTGTTATGGGTTTAGCATAAGGTGGTGGGAAACTACTTTGTTGACCTATTCTGCATTTGCTCCCTAGGTAGATCACTCAAATCTCAGCACAGGGAGAGAACCAGATGGACTTAGAACAGATAGGTTCTCTGAAAGAACACACTCATCTTCACCACCCCTTCTCAAGACAGACTTCACAGACTTTGTTGTTGTTCAAGAAGAATTACACATAGAAATGAGTGAAGTAATTAATTAACATCACCGTGTGTAAAATCCATGTCCATTGGGATTTTATTCCTGTTAAGCATCTTCTGTTGGCCAAACTTTCTGTCCATCAGACAAAATCTGCTGACTCCAACAGTCACATAGGCTGCTGCCAACAGAGAATCTGACAGTAGATCTGCATTTGTTCATAGCAGCTGCAGATCCAACCTTCTATTCTGTACATACAATGAAAATAGCAAAAGGAACCATTTTTACCACCACCTCTAGCAAAGGAGTTGTCCAAACTGTAACTCAGAATGAGAACTCAAGGTGTTTTATATTCCTTTTCTTTTAAAAAATCTTGCTTAACCTTTTAAATCTATGAAATATCCTCCTCTACCATTACTGGCTGTTAAACTGCAGGTAAAATTTTGAAGCAATCTTTAGTGTACCTTAACTCCAAATAGCTATTGTAAAAATCAATTACAGACACAGAGCCAAGTACAAAGCAGGTGTATTTCGTTCATGAAAGACACACATGTGGAAACAATTTGTACAGCTTTTGAAAGAACTACAGAGATATTTGTAAGCCAGCTATAAGCAAGGCTGGTAGACCACTAGTTCCAAGAATTATTTTCAGGAAGCCAGAACAGAATTAGGGGAAAAACATCCATAAAGAATTGTATTTCAGATAACCCCTAGCATGGCCTGTCAGAAACTGAAAGGAAGAACTTCCACTTTCATACATGAGAATAAAAAGCATCATATATTACTTCTCACAAGTCTCTGCGTGGACTTAGGGCATCTCATCACATATTCTAGTTTTCTGATTGGTTAATTGAGTTCAGCATGTGAATATACATTCACAGTTGATTTCTGTATATCAGATTATCATCAAGGGTCAGTCAGCAGTGATTCCAGGATTTTTCTACGGCTTTGTCTACCTCAGACTTAACAGAGACACTTGGAAAACAAGGTCCAAATTATCCTTTCCTTGAGAAACACTCAGAAAAACACCCAGCCCTGACAGCAGAACACTCACAGATATCTTATTAGGGGAATGATACAACAGGCTTCAGCAGATCTTCCAGACTACCATAGCTAAATAGAGGAATGGACACAAATGTTTTCTATTCTGCAGTTGACATTTCTCAGTCAGTTCAAAGAACTGAGCTCCAGCCCTACCATTGTTGGAAATTCTTTCCTCAGGTATTTCAAACAATGAAAAAAATCAATGCTGAATACCGCATTTAAAAAAGAAAGGTTAATGAATTTCCTGAGGCAATTCATTCTGCTGGCACACAGAAAGTGTATTTGTACAAGATGCATGCAATGATGCATGTCCCACCCTGGTTTCACTGAGTCATTTAAAACCCATTGAATGGGTTTGGGGTTAGGACAACACACTCAGTACCACAGATACAGTTGCCTTACAATGTACAAGGATTTAGGAAATAAAAATGCACTATTGGTACCTGCTCTCACCAGAAACATTCTATCACAGAAAGTCATCTCCCCTACTCTGACAAAAGAAATCCAGAAGAAACTCTCTTTCTACCCTCACTTTTGCTCTGGCCTATAGTTTGGCTGTGTGCACAACAATAACACATAAAAAAGAAAGACAACGACCCTCTTTTTACACATGTATCATCAGGTACTTAATCAACATACCATCTTACACAGAGGTAGGCTTTTTTGTGATTACTCCCACTTAACAGCTATTACTCCCACTGCTAATAATTAAGGTGTAAGTAAATCCCACAGGCTGAACAACAACATGGAATGTTTGGACTAATTTCAAGTAGGACGTATAATACATAACTGCAAAGCACCGATGCTGTCAGTCCATCAGTGCAAACGATCAACTCTACCAATGATGAGGGCACTTCAAATGAACTAATAGTTGGTGCTTAAACAACATTTCTACTGCTTCCAAACGAGCCGTTCTATGCACCAGGTTTAACTAATGAAATTGGTTTATATACCAAATTCGAACCTCAAAAAAAGCTATTTAGTTATATTAATGATGAAATATATCTACAGTTCTAGGCCACTAAGTAAGAGTGGATGGATTTTCAATATACAAGGACTAAGAAATGCCAATTGAGTTATATTTGTTCAGACCCTTTGAAAATATGACTATATTTGTAAAAATCTCAAAATGCATCTAAGTTGCCTAAACCGTGATCTTACTTTGGTGTTCACAATCTGCGAGAAAGAAAAAGAAAACAAAAAATCCAACCTGTTTGAAAGTTCTTGATTATTTCAGTTGTAAGGGCCTTTGCTGGAATTGGAAAGTGCACTTGGGAAGCGAGTTTCATGTCACTGCAGAGCAAATATTTCTGCTAGCTGAGATATTACAGCTGACACTGACAGGCTTTGGAAGCAAGTTTACAGACATATCAGACCTACATGCACAAGCCTTGATTGGTGTAATATATTAAGAGGCGACAGAGAAGGTTGTAAAGGAAGAGTGTAAATTAAAGGAGGTACCCTATTTCAACTTCTTCCTACATGTTTATAAGAGCAGAAGGCAGCCGAGTTACGCTGACCTGCATTATTAAGCAGCAATAAGCATGACTATGCTCCATGTGCACTCCTTTGTCAGTCAAAGGGACATAAAAAGAATAACTCCACACTTCACAAAACCAAGTTTAGCTAACATAGTTCAGTTTCCATTTGCAGCTGTATGGATGGATTATGGATGAAAGATCAGGAGCACAGAATCACCAAGGCTTAATAAATTACCACTCATCAGCTATGCCACACTGCTGCCCTGTTAGAGCTGACATATAAACATTTGTCACAATTAAACCATTACCTTAAATCACATGGTTGGTTTAAACTAACAGGTTTTTTTTCTCAATAGTTGTGGGCAGAAGGCATGTCCACATGCATTTGGTGGAGCAGCTCAGCTGGACAGCAGAAAACATATCCAGGTATGTTAGCAATCACTTGCCCATGGGTCATCATAGTTCAGATGTCTCTCTAAGCTGGACAACCTCATCATGTATCAGAGCCTATATGTTTGCTACATTCTGGCTCCAGCATGGCTCTCACCTTACATTTGTTGTCAGAAAGAGAAATTCAGAGGTAATTAGTGCCCACATAGTAAACTATGCATGAGTAAGCAGGTGAGAGTCCAAAGGTGCTGTAGCACTTTCAGGCATACCAAGGATGGCTCAAAGTACTTTGAAAAAAAAGCAGTTCAAACTCACTAATAAAGAGCCCAGTATTATTGCCTGAATATTTACAGCTTCTTTTTTGGTCATTGGTAAATTGGGTCTCACTACTCATTTTTAAGCCTTACTCAATACGTGTTTTCATTGTGCAAATACAACTTATTCTAGAAATAACAAAGAAAATGCACAACTAGTAAGTAGAGAAAGTCTGACACCCACTTATGCCATTCACTTCAGAGACAGGACTAAGAGGTTTGCCTTTGTCCACAGAGAAAGCAGAAGAAATAATGGTATACTTGAGTTTTTGTAAAGTTTTCAGTGATATTCCTTTGTACACTAAAATATCCAAGTTCTCCTTTGAGGCCAGGAATGCTGCTTTCTGTGCCAGGTTAATCTTTCATACTGAGTGCCACATTTCCGAGGTGGAGAGTCGACTACAGATTTTCTATTTGGCTGCAGGCACTAGAAAGATTCATTTACTGTAATCTCCCACTTTGTGATTTGTCTGGAATTTACAACACTCACAACTGGGGCAGATTTTCTTGCTTTATTTTGCTGAGAGTTTGGCTCCCATTTAAAACTGAGAAGGAGCTGCTGTGGATTTAGTAAAGTTTTCACCCAGGTACCTGAGACTTCTGAATCAGCAATTCAAAAATTATCAGCCTCCAGCATGCAAAAGAAAAAGAGGAAAAAATGCTTTCAGATATCTAAATAATAACCATATTCTTTTCAAAGTCTGCTCTCAACTATTGGAGATCACAGAAAATACACCTGTACATGTCCTTGAAATGTGCACGGAAAACAAATCTGTGAATAATGGACTAAAATGCAGGGGAAGGAGGGGAGAGATTTCACCTGGCTTCAGACTTAAAAAAAGAACATTTATAGTATCTGGAAAAGCTGGCACTAAAAATTACCTTATTGATAAAATGCAAAGAGCAAAAACTATAAAATACTTTCTGTGTATTATTACTTCCATATATTTTTCAATTTTTAGTTGTGAATCTTTTGATAGTATCACTTTATACTCTTCCTGTCTCCCAAGATCATAAAAATGCAATCACAAATCAGAATTTGCAATAATGAGAAATTGACTTCTACCTAAACAAGAGTTGCAATTTATGGTCACAACACAGGAGACAACTTGTCTAAGAAAAGAGCCACAGTGGTCTGGGCTTTTTTGGATTTGGTTTGGTTTTTTTAAACAATGCAAATTACTGATACTTGCCAGTTAAGCCTTCATAGCCTCAGACATTTAAATGTGCAATGATCTTCAAATAAAACTGCATTATGAAAGGTGGACATAAAATATATTGTCTCTGGAGTAGCCTCAATCAATCTACTACTCCTCTTTCCTTCTTCATAAGTATTCACCCCAAGGAGAAGACTACCTGTTACCAATTAGGGCCCTAAAAATCATAATGATTCACGGTAAGGCCTGAGAGGTATCAACCTGAGAATTCTGCATCAAAACAATAGTATCAGGGATGTTATGTTCCAGCAGTATTTCACATAGCTTTTTACCAGTAATCTTATATACCTATTAAACATTGTGGGCTTTTAACATACTTGGGAACAAAGAAGCCCATCTGTCTGTTTACAGATTTGAACAAAACCTTTGCTCAGAGTCGTATTGCCAATGCTATATCTATCTTTCCCCTAATGTTTGCCACCTACAGTCACTGCCCTGCAGACTAAGCAACTTACAGCATTTAACACCTATTTTCCTTTAAAAATAATCTAGTCTGCACATGTTTTTATATAAATGAAAAAAAACTAAGGACCAGTGTTTATAGGTTTGCTTCTGCAAAAGCTTCAGGGATGTCACTCATGTTTGCACTGTTAAACATATGAGCAAGCATTCCCAGTATCAAAGGCTGTAATTTTAACAAGCTGAGGTCTCTGTAATACTCCTAACAAGTTTAGCTTCTATATGGTACTAGCTGCCACCACAGAACACCTTTTGAAGATGAAGTTAATGATGAAGACTTATCTACTTGTTTATCCTCCAATTATATCAAAGATTCTAGATAGCTAAAAGAATCCCAGAGATGTTTCTCTTCATGTGTGACCCAGTAAAAGGATGCTGTCAGGCAGATTTATTCCCTTAGTTTGGAGTTACTGAAAGAATGTTTGAACTCAATACTAAGAGGAACACTTCCATCAACTTTCTAAGTAAAATATCAATAATTTGGGTTTCCTTCTTGGATGCAAACACTGTCGCCCTGCAGTGCTTGTAATATGACACAGCATAGTTACATCAGATTATCAGATCAGAGTATGAAATGAAGTGGAAACCAAAGTGAAATTCGGAAATTCGCATTGTCGTAGCTCAAGTTTACTTTACTTGATTGTAATCGCTTTTAGTAGTGTTGAAAACAGACAGAATTTTAACATGACAACATCCTTCTAAGTAAGTCAGACTCACACATGCAAAAGCCTAAGCCCGGTGTTGTAACAGTGTGTGTGAACATGTGAAAGACATGACTAGGTGCGTACAAGCCTTTTCTACAACTGACTAGAAGCCCCAGCAGCAAAGATACTCACGCTGGCATTGTCCCCAGGACACTCGGACCCAGCCCCAGCAGCAGTCAATTCTGCTTCCAAACCGACAGAGTCCTGCAGAGGAGACCATTTGTCTGGACCACCTGAACAACACAGTTCAAAAAAGTCTGGTGAAACATTTTGAAATTATCCTATGGTAAAAGAAACAAAACCCCCAAACAAACAAAAAATCCAAACCAAATAACAAAAAACCCACCCAAAAAAGAAAACAAACATACAAAAAACACCCAAAACCAACACACAAAAACCCCACACCAAAAAAAAAAAACCAAACCAAAACCCTCTCCTGCATGGAGATACCTAATATGGTTTGGGTTTTTTTAAAGAGTAACTGCCCAGTAGAGCTGAGCCTGGAATATCTCTATTATTAATACTCTGTTTAGTTCAAAAAATGTAGACGACTGTAGGTGAAGAGGGGAGGAGATAATAGGTAACTCAGCAACGCTTGCAAAAACTGCCATGCTTTGCAGCGCGCTCACTGCTGCCACTCTCAGGCTGGCATGGAACAGTTTCAGAACTCTGAAACAAAATTTAGCATAAAGTTTCGGCATTGGTTTATTTCACAATATGCGGCCAAATTTTCCTGACTGATACGGTGAAATGTTCTCACTGAAACGTTAAAGGAAAAAAGAGTCAAAACAAAAGCTTCCTGGACTGGTAAGCGGAAATTAAATGCAGAGGGAGAGCTGTAGTCTCCCCTTGTTCCAAGGAAACGGCTTCAAGCAGTTATAAAATTGTGACATGAATCAGTAATGTTTCTCAACCACAAGCTGAAACCCCGTGAGCGCTGCATTTGAACAAACACTGAAATATAAATCCCCGGAGAGGGAGGGGGTCTCTCCGGCCGATTCCCACGCACACAGCAGTGCCCACTCCCTGCGGCGCCGCCGGTCGCGACACCTGTCACGACACGGAGAGGCCCGTCGGGCACGCGCGCCCCGAGCTTCGTGTTAAAACTTGAGTCGCGATCTTCGCCGTCGCCTGTTGCAAAGTGCCCCCAGGCGCCAGCGAGCTAATGTTATCTTTACAGCACGCGAAGCATTCTGTTCTTCCATTCCTGCAGGACGCGGCCCTGGCAGAGCAATAAACTTCTTCACAGCTAAGCCTGTGTTTCGGCTGCCGAGGGCTGGGGGCCGAGCGAGCCCGTACCGGNGGGCGTTGTCATTACAAACTTCTCTAGTTTGAACTTCCTGAAGCGGGGCGGCTACGCCCTCTTTTCTGCAACAGTTCCCCATCTAAAGCCAAGAGATTTAAGATTTGGTTTTCTTTAATCAACCAGCCCCCCACCCCCTCCCAGTCCCAATCCCGCCCCAGAAAAAAGCTTTTTGAAATAATTACAAGGTGTGTGTGGGTCTTTTTGGCTCAAACACTCCTGTTACATAGCATTCAGGTGTTGGCATGTGCGGCATTTGGTGTCTCAGCCCTTGTCCAGAAGAAAAAGGGACAAGTTTAACCACTAATCACACAGCATGTAAGCATGCCCTCACACCACTACCGACAGCAACGACTCTACATTAGCATGTTAAAATACAGCCTTTCTATTTGTTTGGTTTCCACGAACTACAGTTCTCGGGACTTACCAAGGGACACTTTTAATAACAGCCTGTCACCGATTTAGGGTCAGATCTGCTCTGAGATCTCCCTGATTACA
Organism: Scytalopus superciliaris; assembly: GCA_013400415.1. Taxonomy (NCBI): domain Eukaryota; kingdom Metazoa; phylum Chordata; class Aves; order Passeriformes; family Rhinocryptidae; genus Scytalopus; species Scytalopus superciliaris. Next base: position 12,331 of record VXBX01004088.1, read on the forward strand.
GACAGATGTGGTCAACAACTTGGATGGGCTTGCAGCACTGGTTTTGATTTGTGCCTAAATCAAGACTAAGGCTCATCAGCCATTCCTGCAAAGGTCTGGCAGTAGCTTAGAAGCAGAAAACAGAGATCTTCTCTGGGTTGTGTTGTAACACAAAGCCAAACCCTTGAAGAAACATTTGGATGCCACACATGGTTTAAAGCTTCATATTTGAGCTGGTAGTTCTATATAGAGCATTTGAAAACACTTCATAGATAATTCAAACAACACTGTACAAAGGTAACCACTTTTTGCACAAAATACAAATTTTGCCAGTAAGCTTCCAAGAGTTACAGCATCCCCAGAGTGGTTTTACCACTCTCTCCTCACATTTGAGCAGAAAATCCCCTGCAGTGTTCCTTCCCCTCTTTTGCTAAGCTTTCCATCCACAGCCTTAACCCAGGACTTTTCAAACACAGAGAAAAAGCAATTGTATAAGATACAAGGTGATGATTCTGCAAGGTGCAGGTTACCTATGCTCAGATAACAAGCAAGCCCCCTTAGAGGACTCAGATATATATATATAAAAACTGCAGCAAGGACCAAACCTGGTTCCCTTCATTCACATGAGAAGCTATGAAAGCAACCACACAGTGCCATTTGAGAAAGACACAAGAGCATCTGGCTCATTCTAGATCCTTGCTGAAATACAGAGGCTGATTTCCAGCTCTTAACTGATCACTTTTTTTTTTTTCCACTTGTATGTGTGATGTGGTATAACAGACTATGCATAATGAAATCACTGTCAAGATTTAATGGGAAAAAGGTGAGGAATTGTATTTGTGACAACCACCAGGATTTCTTTCTGGTAACAGATCTGCCTGCATCTCTCCAACTTGTAGAAAAAAGTGTCCACAAATTACACCATAGAAAAGTTCAGGACAAATGCCAAAAACAATGTCATTGTCAATTAAGGTCTATGGCAACCTGACACTTTCCCTCTGATGTCCATGTCATAAAATCCATCCTTTTCATGCAATGCTGCATAATGATACTTATGTACACAGCAACTTTAAAGCACACACCACTCCTTTAAAGCATGTATACTCACAAAGGACAGTAAGATCACTTAATCTCTCCAGACTGCATTGAGTCTTTAAGATTTCCCCAGCAGTCTGTTTGGCACTCTTGTATGTTAATACTAGTGTGTTGATCAGATGTGGTGCCTACTGAAATTAAGATTGTCTGCTTTTGGTTAACTTTTGCTGCCTTTACAATTTGTTTTGGAACAAATCTGAAAAAAACAGTAAACCACCCACTGAAAGATCATAAAGTCCAGAAGTATACCCATCAGTGGGATTGAATATCCAGTCATTTATGAATTTATTTGTTTAGGCAATGATTTATCAATACTAGTGGAGTTTTCTTGACGAAAGAAAACTATCTGTAACAATAGAAAGATTACTGAGTGAGCTGTTGAAGAACCAAATCTCTTGACAAGTTAAAGGTGTATAAAGTCGTGTGGGTGTGCATGGAGGTACTATAGAGAAGATGGAGAAGTTGTTGGCAGTATTACTAGAAGCATTATTGTGCCTTATGTTTAGTGAAGCAGTGTGAAAGTCTGGCAGAATGTCAAAGCCATAGGGTGGGCTGGTGTTCATCAAGACTTACCTCACAACAGTAAAAAGTCCAGAAGTCGTGCATCAGATGGATGAGTAGAACAAGTAGCCAAGAAAGTTTTTTGAAAGATACTGGTAAAACACTTGGTTGAGCACAACATGATAGTCAGGCTTTTAGCTGCAAATTAGCAACAATGAAACAGAAACACAGAGGAAGACAGTATTTTGAACAACATTGTTGCTACTCTTGTATATAAAAAAAAAATCAAAATGCATTGAAAAGCAAATTTTGCCTGAAAAGGTGTTCATTTTATGCAAGCACAGTGATCTTTCCTACTTATTTTACTCTTCTTCGTTCCCCCATAAAGATCTTTTACATACTTTGAACCAAAGAAGCCACAGTATCAGTCACAATCCTTGTCTCACTTTCAGTCTTATGGATATATTGAGCTCCTGTTGAGACCCTTCTATGCAAATCAAGGCTAAACTTGTTAAGCTGTGCTGTGCTGAGAACAGAGGAGGAGTCTAAAATATTTACAGCTGAAACTACGTGCAGCTGACTATGCCATTAGAAACTCCATTAGGTTTTGAATGATCTATAATTTCACAGGGCATGAAGCCATAGGTATATATCCTATTGCTGTTATTTTACACCATAAGTGATAAAGACACATCTGACTGTACACAAAACTGAATTTTGGTGATAAGGTGGCAGAAAGTGAAGAAATACCATAAAGAGAGGGGTTTGCTAATTCTGCTCCAGGATAGGCTAAAGGAGGTGAGGACATCTGCTGCTTCTGGGATGGCAAGAGTGACATAGTGATGTCTGGCACTCCACAGTTAAACTACACATACAGGAGTGTGTTCAGTTTACTACTCAGGACAGTGGTCATATTTAAAAAAAAACACAACAATGCAGTGCAATGTATATATGTGGTGTATACTCCATTAAAGAAAATAGTGAATAGGGTTGGTGCAAGAACACAACCTTGTTTCACACCATTGGCTATGGGAAAGAGCTCAGTATGATGCTCCAAAGGGCCATGGCAGACCTCGATGAAGACAACAGCATCTACATCTGATACTGTACCAATGGAAGCCTATTCAACCTAAGGCAACTGAAGGCCCACACCAAGACCCTCAATCACCTTGTCCGTGAGCTGCTTTTTGCTGACAATGCCACCCTCGTTGCTCACACAGAAGCAGCGCTGCAGCGCTTAACATCCTGCTTTGCAGAGGCTGCTGAGCTTTTTGGGCTAGAAGTCAGCTTGAAGAAGACGGAAGTTCTCTATCAACCTGCACCTCACGAAGTCTTTCACCATCCTCACGTCACCATAGGTGAATCAGAGCTTAAGTCAGCCCAGCAGTTCACCTATCTGGGAAGCATCATTTCCTCAGATGGTAAAATTGACAAAGAGATAGATAACAGGTTAGCAAAGGCATACAGAGCTTTTGGAAAACTCCATAAAAGAGTCTGGCGCAATAAACACCTGAAGAAAAGTACAAAGATCAAGGTCTACAAAGCCATTGTACTGTCAACTCATCTTTATGGAAGAAGTCCTTTATGGCTCTGAATCCTGGGTCATCTATCGCCACCACCTGCGACTCCTTGAGCGCTTCCATCAGCGCTGCCTCCGGACAATACTAAACATGCACTGGACAGACTACGTGACTNCCACTGTGCCTTTTGTGACCGGACTTGCCTGTCTCGCATTGGCCTTTTTAGCCACCAGCGTGCTTGTAGCAAGAGTGGGTAGAGCCCTTCCCAAATCTTCGTTCACGAAGCCCAGCCATGATGATGACTCCATTAAAGAACTAATGTCATGAGCAATATAGGTAACTGGTAATGCAAGTAACATCAACTAAAAAGACATGTAAACAACAGGAAACCCACTTCTAATGAAGTGAAGCTTCCTTACAGTTTCCTCTAGTGAAACACACCTTTCCTGCCTGCATGGGACCTGTTCCTCTTGAACAATACGACTTACTTTTACTTCACATGGGGTAGGTAGACTGTGCCCAGTGGTCTCAAGCATTTCAAACTTCAGCTGCAGGGTTAAGTACAGGTTTTTATATTCTTTGTCGCTATAACCATTCCTGAGAGGTAAAACCAACAGAACAAAAACAGTTTCTGGAATACTCCCTGGCATCAACTGGACAGGCAATACTAAGAGAAAATACCTGGAAAGATACAAGTGGCAGATACGTTAGGCTGACAGATATTGATATAGTAGATGATAGAATATGGTAGATATGACAGAAATCATCCAGAAACCACTTTTATCTTCATTGTTTCAGTCAGCTGTGAAATGGACATAAACACACCAATAGAAAACATTACTTTCAGGGTAAGTAACTTTTCTTTGAGGGAAGCATTAAATACATAACTTGTTTCAAGTACACTTTTTAAATATTAACTTTCTTCTTGTCTTATAATATGAATATGAATAAATTAAATCCTCTATTCAGCAGAATCAGGCATACTTTTTGCAACACTCCCATTTACACAAACAGAAATTAAGGAAGAGAAAATGATTTTTCCACAAATCAAATAATCTGTCATCAAAACAGAAACAGATCTCCAGTTTTCCAATTTCATACTTAAACCACAAATCCATCCTCCCCCCCTTCTAAGTATTTCATCCTCACTGAGGCTATGAAAGTTAACCACAAATCCCACACTATCCAAAGTCACTAAATCACACTATGACATCTGCAAAAACCACTTGATTTGTAGTTGTTGGCAAGCTTGATCATAGTCGGCATTTGTGCCGCTAAAGTAACATGTATACTTCTTGCAAAATGGAACAGAAGAAAAGAATCCAAGTCCAAATAATTATCTATGAGATTTTCAATGTCATTACTGCTCCTCTGGGGTTATGCAATTCTGTTTTTCAACCAACTTTATATGTGGTATATTTTTAAAGTAGTGCTTATGTTATGGATTTAAAATCTTGGAATTTTTTCTTTCATCTAACAACCCTGTGCCTCAGAGGGATCACCTCCTCTCTCTCTTTTTTTCAACCACGGAACCAGGAAAGAGACTGCCTGCCCCATGGAAAAGAGTTCCACCTGGTCCCCTCATGAACTGCTAACAATAGATCATTTGCAATAGCTGCCTGGGGCACACCTGACTCCTCAGGCTACAAGCTGGGTGTTTGGGAACTCGTGTGAGATAAGAAAGGTTTCCTGTCTTCACATCAGTGACTCAGTGTGATAACACCCCTCCGGAGAGCCATCAGCACCTCCACACCCAGCCTGAGGGGTCATGTCTGCTAATGGGCCATCAGGAATTCCAAAAAAATATGTCAGAGTGTAAATCACCCATTGTGAAACTCCCTGCCCTGGGGGAGATACTGGGCACTCCCACCTGAGCCTAAGCACATATAAACTGGGGTTTTGGGACTGGGGATCTTCAGATCCAGAGGAGGACCAGAGCCTCAGCAGGACTGCGACTGCCACTCTCAACTGGACCAGGACCATTATCCTTACCGACAGGTTTCTTCTTTCCTGTTACTTTGTACCTAGGAGTGCTCAGCACAGGGGCTGACAATTACCATTCTGTTTGTGCCCCAGGCTGCTGGGTCACACACTTGTTTTTGTGGGTTAAAGGGACTTTTTTTATTCTGTACCCTTGTACTGATTGTGATCTTTTTTACTAAATTATAATTCTGATTTATAATCTGTTTGTGAATTGGATTCATTCCTCCTGCTGGTTCATCTTTAAACCAGCACATGCTTATAAATACTGTCTCTGTCATATAGTAGGAAACAATCTCTACCAGTCCCATGCTAGTAAGAAAATTGTGAGGCATCAAGAAAATACAGCAATTCAATCAGCTAAATCAATTTTGGTACTTCACTTCCCTCTCTGTAAACCTTCCTGAAAGGGCAAAGAAGCCATCAAACCTGTGACACACTGTAGTATCCAAGTATCTTCTATACCAACAAACCCTGTTCTTTGCATACTAGTTCAAAAGCTTCAAAATGCTTTTTCTGCATTAGGTCCTCCAAATTAATTTACCTTTTCCAAGAAGTTTTTTCCACACATACTTGATCCTTCTTTAAAAACTATGAGTGGTATTTGCTTTGAAGTTTACTGCATTTCATCATAGTGTAAAGAAATTATTTTCCCCCATAAATAAACAATAATTCATTTTCAAAGCCCAGTAACATTTCATATTCTCTTCTGCATATGTATTTTAAACAGACTTCTAACTGTCCATGGTATCAGCTTTTGTACCTGAGGTATTTTGCACAGGGGATCAGTATGATAATCTCCCAAATTTAACATCACCTTGTTCATTATGGAATCAGTCTACTTTGCCTCACTTTTTATTTCCTACATAATCTTTGTAAAGTTCTACTGTACCAATAATACACCAAGTCCAGTACAATTCCTATAGCTTTACAGCATCTGTTTTCCAGATCATACTACAGCTCTTCATGTCCAGTTTTACACTGTACAGCCAAAGCCTGATGCTGTTTCCTCAGGAAGCCAAATGCTTGAACACAAGAAGACTGTACTGTACCTCATTAATACATTGCCACCTAAATCATTATCATGTCTATGGCCTACATGCACATGTATTTAGCAGTCAGAGCAAGGAGACCAAAACTGAGGCCCAAGCAAGACATTCAGCCTTTGTGGAAATTACCAAAGGAATATTACTCATATGGCAAGAAAATATATGGTGAGCAACATGTAGGATCAACAGTGCACTGTCTTTTCCATGGGCAAGAAGTGCATAAAAACCTCCTGCTCAACATTAGAGGGAGATGACAGATTCAGGGAAAAAAAAGGAAAAAAAAGAAAAAATATAATCACAGTATTATTCTCTATAACTAAATAAAATAAAACGAAACAGGAAAAGAGTCACATATGTCATACAGAATAAAAAAACTGGTAAGAACCAAAAACCCATGAGTATGTGAGCTGAAACCAAAGTTAACCCCACAATTTCTGCTATAATTTTAACAAAACCAAAAGGCAACATTAACAGAAGAGTTCTGCATGAAGACACGAATCTCACCACAGTTCTAATATAAACAGTATTGAATCAAACCGTCCAACTGTTTTGCATATTGCCTCAAATAATTAAGGCTAAGTTTTCTCTTTCAGGAGCCCAAACTGCAATCTAGGACTTCTTGGGCTGCATAAGAATTTTAATATATAAGAAACAGTCAGAAATCAGCCTGAAAAGTTATCAGAACTGTCTTAGGACAAAAGCAGCAACTAATCTGGTGCAGCATGGTTTCAATTGTTCCTGCTCATGAAATACAGTCCTTCCATCGAGAAATTCACTGGGATATGCAGATCCAGAAGAAAATGATTTACAGTAGCCTAAGATATCCACTTTGAGTATGACCCAGTTTTTGTAACTTTGTTTTACCCCGTACCTTGGGCTCATTGCCATTATCAGGCGGAGGGGGGTGGGGGGCTGGGGAGGAAGTATGGATATGTTGCCCAGATTACCTGTATAAATTATACATTATGATTTTCAGAGAGAAATGATCAAGTACTACTTTAACGTGGTTCTTTAGGTTGCTTTACTTTTTTCATACTGAGCCTGAACATCTACATAAATTCTAGCAAAGATGAAGTAAATTATCTGCAAACATATAAATCACCCTGGGTCCTGTTTTCCCCTCTGTTTCATTTGGTTTCAGGTGCTGTACCTTTACTTGCCTGAGCTGAGCTATAGTTGTGTAATGGTATGGACCCTCTGATACTGGCTGCTGACAAATTGACCTAGAACTACTTACAAAAATGAGTTTAAATTGCTGTTCTTAAGGGAAAATGGCTGTTTGTAATGGAATTCCTTATTTAATTTCAATCTTGTTTTGACATACAGAAAATTCCTAGTATATCTTTAGATACCAAGGGGGACTAGTAGGCAGGAAAACCTACTATAGATGCTCTGAGGTAGAGTTTTCATATAGTTTTGTTATTGCTCACCCAGCTTCTCTGTACATTTTTGTATTACACTGCAACCTCCAGAAGAACTTTTAGAAGTTAAAATAGTGTAGACAGTTGTTTATTTCTTTTGTTGTTTCACCGAATCACAGAATGATTGAAGGTGGAAGGGATCTCTGGGATCTCTGTAGGTCATCTGGTTCAACCTCCCTCTTCAAGCAGGGTCACCTGCAACTTGTTGCCCAGGTCTGTGTCCAAGTAGCTCTTCAATAGCTCCAACGATGGAGACTTCTCAAATTCTCTGGGCAACCCCTGCCAGTACTCAGTCATCCTCACAGTGAAAAAGTGCTTCCTCATGTTCAGATGGAATGTCCTATTTGTGTCCATTGTCTCTTGTCACTGGACACCACTGACAAGTGCCTGGCTTCATCTGCTTTACAGCTTCCTTTCTGGTATTTGTCCACATTGTTGAAATTCCCCAAAGCCTTCTCTTCTGCAGGCTAAGTGGTCCCAGTTCTCTCAGCCTTTCCTCCTAGGAGAGATGGTCTTGTCCTTTAAATGCCTTAGTGGCCCTCTGCTGGACTCCTCTCCAACAGCTTTGTATGTCTCTTGTATGTGAAAGCCCAGAACTAGACCCAGTACTTCAGGTATGGCCTTAGCAGTGTTGAGTAGAGAGGAAGGATCAAGTTCCTTGACCTGTTGGCAACCCAGGATACTGTTATTTGCCTTTGCAGGGAGGACACACTGCTGGCTCATGTTCAACTTGGTGTCAGCCAGGACCCCCAGGCTCTTTTCTGCAAAGCTGCTTTCCAGACAGGCAGCTGTCAGCACTCAGTGCATGGGCTTGTTCTTCTGCAGGTACAGAACTTGCACTTTACTGAACTGCATGGGGTCCTTGTCTCATCCCATTGTTCCAGCCTGTCAAGGTCCCTCTGGATGGCAGCACAACACTGGCATGCCAGACACTCTCCCAGTTTGGTGTTATCAGCAAATTTCCTGAGGGCACACTGTGTCCATCACCCAGTTCGTAAGCCAAGATGTTAAACAGATCAGGATCTAGTGCTGACTTCTGTGAAAGTAGCAATTTACACCAATAGTTTTCATAAATTTTAAGTCAAAACAAAAAAAACCACATCTCATGGAAATGTAGTGTAGTAACAGTTAAACAACACATGACTGGTATGACGATTAGTACACAGCTGCTTGGGAGTCTTCTAATGCCTTTCAGCATTACAGATTTTGTTTGTGGTTTTCATTAGGTAACATTTAACTACAATTTTAAAAACTGGTTTTCAGATGATATCAAAATATTGCAAGACAAATTAAAAACAATCCTGTACAGCTCTATAGAATCCACAGGTAACAAACTTAACGACAGAATTAATGAACAGGTAGATGGACAGACAGAAGATGAAACCTAGGGCAAAGTGATAAAAGCTGATTCATGTCAGTTTCAGAGAGCTCCTTTTATTTCTGTCTTTTTAATTTTAAAACATAAATAACCATAAGACCATAGAATGGCTTGGGTTGAAAGGGACCTTAAAGATCATCTAGTTTCAACCCTCTGACCATGGGCAGGGTCACCTTTCACTAGACCAGGTTGCTACATCCAACCTGGCCTTGAACACTTCCAGGGATGGTTCATCCACAACTTCTCTGGGCAACCTGTTCCAGTGTCTCACCACCCTTACAGTAAAGAATTTCTTTGTAATATCTAATCTAAGCCTGATTTCTTTCAGTTTGAAGCCATTATCTCTTGTCCTGTCCTTACATGCCCTTGTGAAAAGCCACTCTCCAGCTTTCCTGTAGGTCCACTTCAGGCACTGGAAGGCTGCTGTAAGGTCCCCCTGGAGCCTACTCAGGCTGAACAAACCAAGTGCCCTCAGCTGCTCCTCACACATCTTCCCCTCAANTCAGTAGCCCTTCAGTCCTGGAACCAAGTAATCTATGAAGATGCTGAAGAGCACTGTGCCTGACATGGAGCCCCATGGAACCCCACTAGTGACAGGTCACCAGTCTGATGTCACCCCATTCACTGTCACCCTCTGTGCTTGACCTGTGAGCCAATTGCTCACCCACCACATGATGTGTTTATCCAGCTGTGTGCCAGAAGGATCCTTTGAGAGGAAGTATCAAAAGCTTTACTGAAATCCAAGAAGATTACATCAATTGGCTTTCCTGAATAAACTGAGTGGGTTACCGTGTCAGAGAAGGAAATCGGGTTTGATAAGAAGGTTCATGAACCTGTGCTGGTTGTGACTGATGACTGCATTGTCTTATGTATGTTTACCAGTAGCTCCCAGAATAATCTCCTCCATAACTTTACCAAGCACTGAAGTGAGACTGACAGGCCTGTAGTTTCCAGGGTCCTCCTTCTTGCCCTTCTTGAAAACTGGGACAACTTCGTCAGCTTCCAGTCAGCTGGGATCTCTCTAGATTCCCAAGACTGCTCAAAAATCAAGAGTGGTTTTGCAATGACATCAGCAGCTCTTTGAGGATTCTGNTGGGACCTCTCCAGATTCCCCAGACTGCTCAGAAATCATCAGGAGAGGTTTTGTGATGACATCAGACAGCTCTTTGAGGATTCTGGGATGAATCCCTTCAGGACCCATAGATTTGGAGGAATCCAGCTGGAGCAGCAGATCCTGCAGAGTTTCAGGGTCGACTGGGAATTGATCATGCTCACAGTCACAGTTCTCCAGCTCAGAGCACAGAGACCTTCTTGGTCCATCATCCATGTTGAAGACAGAAGCATCAAACACCTCTGCCTTGTCTGTGTCCCTGTTTGTGAGGTGACCACCCTCATACTGTAACAGGTTGATGATATTTCTATACCACCTATTGCCCTTAATGTATTAGAAAAATATCTTTTGATTGTCCCCCACATTCCTGGCAGCTTCAACTCCAGCTGAGCTTTGGTTGCATGAATTTTCTCTCCAGGGGCAAGCAGCATCTCTGTATTGTTCCTATGTCATTTGACCTTGCTTCCACTAGGCATATACCTTTCTTTTTCACCTTATTTCCACAAGAAAATTCCTGTTGAGAGCATTCTGTGCATGTGCACCTACATTTTCATGGTTAACAGACAAACTTCAGAGAGACACTAACATTTTTCAAGGTTAGATTCATAAGGCAAATTTTTAAACTATATTCTTTAGTCATCTTCACATAGAACAGCCAATTCTGCATATGGATGGTAGAAATGGTGCTGTGTTATCCTCAGAATTTGACTCCTCCCTCTTCTTTCAAGCAAGGTAAGTGCTAACATCAAATTAAGTAGAGGATTTATGTCTGTCAGGTAGACAGTGTACATGTGGATGGTATTTATTCTTGTAACAGTAGCTATTGTGTATACCAATACTACACAGATACTCTGCTAATGCAAACTTACCAAGAACTAAAACCAACTGCAGTTACAAATTCTCTGAGTAAGGATTATTCAGCTGGAACATGTTTTACTTTAGAGAGCTTTTACTACACAGCATATAAAAGTGATCCAATTGTAGTAAAGATTCATAAACCAACCAAAGGTTTCATATTGCAAAATTATTTAAAATCCCTTAAAAAAAGAATTTTATTTTCCAGAATCCTACTTTGAACATGAAATGTTATTCCAGCATGAATGAGGTACCTATTTATAACCAAATGTTTGTGTGTAGTGGTCAAATGCAAAAAAAAAAGGGTAATTGAATGTTTATTTTAGTCTTGATTTTCTTCCAATACCTTGTGTAATTTATCCTGAAATTCTAATTATATCCCTCTATATAAACACTGCAAATATGAAAACTGAAAGACTCTCCGCTACAACTTTTTTCCTCCTTTTTTCCAAAGCAGACATGCTTGTGGTCAAATTACTTAATCAAAAGAATTCAGTGTGTTAACAATCATCTCAGCAAAGAAAACATGTCCATTTACAGTGTTGTTTAACTATTTCTACATTGGTGACCACATGAAATGGGTATTTGAATGGAAACATGCCAGATGAATTAAAATAACCATCATGGGTGCCAAACATTAGCTATTTCTACAAAATTAGGTAAATGTTCACAAAATTACACACACCTATTTCACCTGCTAGCCTCTTAGGCAGCTCAATAGTCTATTGCTGATTCAGTTTTGTTTAGGAAAGCAATGTCAATAAAATACACCAGGAAATATTACCAGCTCATTATGTCATCATCCAAGCTTATGTAGAACCATAGCAATATATATATGCATTATAGCTCAGGAACTGCAACACAGCAGGGTTATAAAAATGGGTAGCTATTTATGAAAGAAATCTACAGTTTATGCTGAAAAGTAACATTAGCTGGACAAAACCCATAATAACCAGAAGCTGTGCAATTCAACAGCCTTTTCATAGCTGCAGAATAAAATTGAAAAAAAGTTAATTTTAGGAAGTTATCCACTGCAGACCTCAATTAAAGCAAAGTGCCTTGGATTTGCAATACTGAATCAGAACTTTGATTCTTATGGTTGCCAACTGTGTTCTGAACTGAAGGCCTCTGAGAAATAAGCAAAGAAGTTTTTAATGAATAGTATGGCTCAAAATTTTTGGCCTAAGTTCTAAACCATGAGGTTTCTATCCCCCATAATCCTTCCCTATCATCCATTTTTACTATGCACAACTTCATTATCCTTAGTTTAAAATCCCTCTATTTAAAACCCTAATTTAAAACCTGTCTCAATGGTAGTTTGTCATGGAAAATTCCACTGGCTAAATACAGATGCCACAAAGAAACGTACATGTTATAAATACAATCACTTGGCTTTGAGTTTGCAAACTTACTGGCATCTCCAGAGTTCTACACAAAGTTGGTTGTGTTATTCCACACCACCATTTTTATATTTTCTTTGCAAAATAGTAGCATTCTTTGTAAAAAAGCTATTAAAATCACCTACATGATTTTCTTCAGCTTATGCTTGCCTTAATATGTATTTTTATACAGACTAAATGCAACCAAATTGGAGATCAGCTGGTCACACACACAGAAACCCCCCAAGCAAACAACAACAACAACAATAAAAAACCCAACAAAAAACACAACACCACAAAAAACATAAGCAGTTCTTACCTCTATCAATTCTAACAGCCACAGATAACCCAGAAATGTTCCACAGTCCACGAAATAGCAGATGAGAAACCTTTCTACAAACATATGGCAGGGCAGGGAAACAAAATTGCTAGAGGGAGAGAGTTCCACAGCTAGGGTATGTCAAATACCCATCCTCCAACCAACTCACCCTTCCCTCTACATTTATACCTCACTGCTCCTCTGCACATGCCTACACCAGAAGTACCCCAGCTCTCTTGAAAATATCAGGTTAAAACATCTGATCAGTGGGGGTTTTATCTTTTTTTTTTGAACAGTTACATTTTAGACTTGTTCATGTTTATTTCAAAGGTCAGAAAACTTACCCATTTCCTCCATGTTTAACATTTCCCATCTTACCATGGCCACAACCCATTTGCCCTATTTGGATGCAGTTCTCTAACTCATACAAATCCATAGGAGTAGATAGGACCCATCTGAGAGTACTGGAAGAGCTGGCTGGCCTCCTCATGAGGCTGCTGTTTATTGTCTTTTAAAAGTTGTGAAATCTGGGGAGGTTCCCCAATCATTTCAGAGAGGTAAATCTTACAGCAAGAGGGACAGCAGAGGGAAATACATGTATGTCACCCTCTCTAGGCCCCTTGGAAGCTCTCTATCCAGATACATCTATGATTTCCATCTAAGTCTGTAGCCTCCTTAAGAAATGGGTATCACCTCCCCACACAAGCTCTTAAAACTACAAAACTTCTCCATCCTTCCTATCTGCAAAATCATTTTAAGAACATTTGGCCTATTAATCCCTAAACATTCCAAAATGTTACATCTGTAACTGGAGTAATGCCACGGCTTTTGAGATGCTACTGTTTGCAGGTGAACAAAACTACAGAAATCCAAAGGAAAAAACCACTAAAACTGAGAAAAACATAACATTTTAGCATCAAGACAATGCGGGAGATAAGGAAAGCTAAGTTTTGAGTTTTCTGCTTCATGACACAGATTAATTTAGTGTTGCATTGCTTACCTTGGGTGTGCCTTTTGCTTTTTACTACTTTTGTATAACAGAAGTGATTTTCTTTTCTCTGGACAATTCATTTCACTTTAATATAACTGAGAATTATATTGGTGTAATTGAAGGAGTTGGAGCTACAACACAGTTGTAGTGGTAACAGCTCAAAGTACAGTAACTTCATACACTCAAAAATGCATTCCTGCAAAACCTTCAAATTCTAATTATAATGGTAAATGAAACATTACAACACTAAAGGCAGAAGCTTGTTTACTTACCAATTATTCTCTAAGAAAAAGGTTTTCTTCAGATATGTGCACAATCCGTTGCTCTTTCAGTCTTCTGAGCACTGAAAACACGACATATTCACTGAAACATCCACCTGAGTGTATTCTGAGAAACAGAATCCCTCATGCCACACATCCTGCCCAAAGAACTACAAAGCTTTTGCCTTTAGCACTGTTTTCCCAAAATCAATTACTACAGCGTGGCAAAAAGCACAAGCACTTCTGACTGGTCAAACCAAGAGTTTTATTCCCACCTGCTAAAAGGTGTCTCTGTCTACCAGCAGAGTCCAATGTAGATGATAAGACAGACTTGACTATATTTAAAATAATTAATACTTTGTTTATAATGAAATTCAGGAAAAACTGAACTTCAGAGGTAAGCCAGGCTATAGCAGTATAACTTACTCCTGTCTGTATTTAAAAAAAAAAAAAAAAAACGAAACAGCAAAATTCAGTGTTTGGTAGCCACGAGACATACATACTTTGAACTTGCAGTTTCCTTTTCCAACGATCCCCCTTCTCAGGTGTTCTATCAGACACATACACATCACTATCTGTTGTTTCATCAACAGAGCTGTCCAACTGTTCCCAGTTGCTTAGTGTAACATTTCTCCTTTGTTGTTCAGATGCTGTAATTTAATTTTGTTAAGTTAGATCTACTATTCTCTCTCTCTCTGGAACTACCCTTGAAATGCATTATTATAGATAGTCTGTAATGATTCCTGTTTTAAATGGACACTATTCAACTGGTTTAAAAGCAATCTTAAACTAGTTTCCTAAATAAGGCTGAACCCTTCTAGACACTGAGTCTTCTGCTACAGACTGACACAAAACATTTGCTCTATTCACCCTACAAACAGTGGAAAATGTGATCTGAGAGACTCTCAGTGTCATAAGTTCCACAGAGTTGGCACTACCTGTGAATCAATCTGCCCTATTGAGGGAAGCTCCCTTGGCCAATTCTTACTAACAGGGTCTGCTGCAATCCTATGGCCAGGAAGGGCAACAATTGCTGCGTGGCAGGAGAGAGGGAGGACTGCAGTCAAGTTTGCAAGGAGCATGGCAACTTACATATACACAACAAAAAGGCCTGGTAAAACACAGAGTGCTTTGTTCAGAAAGTTTTAGAAGGGATGGACGAGATACTTAAACCTAAAACTGTTCATTCCAGAGCTGCTGTGCTTCCTCGTATGATGCTGAACTGATGCACTGTTTGTCTGTGTTAAGCCAGACTTCAACACTCAAAGGTAGTTTCTATCCAATGAGTCTTGCTAAGCACAGTCTTTGGAAATTATAAAAAGACTTGAAACAGTGTCTCCTTAGAAATTGTCATAATCTTCCTCCTGAGCTAAAGTAACTTGGCAATGGAGTCATATTGCATAGTTTCAAGGGAGATCATGTTTTAATGGCCTGGTCCGTAACATTCAAAGGGTCCAGAAGTGTTGGTTGCTTTTTAGCTCTCAGAAACGGCTGGCAACAATGATCTCTGCAAGTCTCGTGTCCATTAAAATTCAGTTTGCCTTCTAACCAGTCTGCCACTGGACCTGCATTCAGAGGGATCAGCTGGGGCTCTTCTTAATTCACTTAAGCGGTTTATTATAAAACTGTCCTTAACACCCTTACCTATTTTAAAAATACAGGTATTTTCCGAAATTCACTTTGAGGAGAAGACTGCAGAGCAGGACACTTCATTACTCATTTCTAATTTTTGATTAAATAAAAGCTACAAGCAAAGAGAAAATTAATTTGGTTTCAGTTTTACTGTTCATAGAGAATCTTAATATATTATTACCTTAGAAAATATAATTCTTTTAATGATAATTGTAATAAACTGAAACTTGCTAAGCATAAGATACTGAACTGAAACCCTGATAGCCAGGTAGTTTAAGTGCAAGTCTGAGCATGGAAAGCTCAGAGGTTTTCTTCATTTTACTAGAGGCATGTAAGTAACACTAGACACATTGAGAGGTAAATGTATGATACCCAGGTTTTCCTTTTGCTAAAAGAGAATGGTAATAAAATCACTGGAACTTAGACTGAGATTGTATATCAGGAATTCGTTATGACAGGCAAATGCTCCCAGGCAAAACCACTGAAAGTAATATTCAGCTTAAATGCTAATGTGTTTTTCTTTGTGCTGACAACTAAGCACTAAGACTGAAACCAATTTCAACTGTTCAATTACTTTTTACTAATCAATGTTTTTCTAGCTCAATACTTTTTTTCAAATTATACATTTATATTAATTGAAATTACTAGCGCTAAATCAAAGTCTTAAAAGAGCTGCATCTGATGGTGTCTAGCCAAACTAACATCTATTTGAAGCCATTATAAAATCAGCTGTATGCCATTTCATTGCAGGTTACTTAAAGCTCACATTTGCTTGACCATGAAGGGTTTTTTAATTGTTCTTTTCAATGAGAATACCTGGCATATCATGTCATTCAGGAATACAGCTATAAAAAAAAAAACCAAAAAACCAACACTTCTGCTTATTGTCATTGCATCCACCAGCAGCTAAAAGTCAAGAAATAATGAGGAATGGAAAACATCAGTCTAAAATTTATGGCCACCCTATGAATAAATCATTTTGTATTTGTCTTTCTAAGAATGATCATTGAGTAATTTTGACAACTCCTGTAATTTATCTACTAGGAATGTCCCTTGTTTATTACTACCCCTTCCTAAATATAACAACAGGACTAAGGAAGCAGATAATTAACACAATAAAGATTAAAAAAAACCCCAAAATAAAGATATATGTGCACACAGATGACTAATTTTAACACATAGAGGAGCTCAGTCCAGTTTGGTCATCCATTTCCTGTTACAAGCTTACTTTTTCCAGCATTGCAAGCTATAAGGGTAACACAAAAGAAGACTGTCAAAACAACTGAAAACTATGACTATGCTAGGACAACATTTTGCCATCCTACAGCTGGTCCCAGACACACAAGAAACACAAAGAGTATTTAGGTATACACCTTGGACATTAAGCTAGCTCCTTGCATTACAAGCTGCTAGAAGAACAACTGTTGTTCAGTCATCAGGACCACACTGTCTAGTCACCCTGTTTAAGGAATTCTAGGCCCTGTTAATTCCATACCATGTGTGTGTATATATATATATAAACAAAGAGCAAATAAACATACCTGAAAATCAATATAACTGAGTTCACATTTCTAGAGAAAAGTATATGGCACAGAGTAGCAATTTAATCTATGGTAAATTAGGTATTATCAGTTGTTGCAAATATCTTCTGCTTTTTATGCTTTTTTTTAATCTGCTTCTCTTCAGTTTTCAGTAAACATCAGTTCATCTCAAGTATCATTCTTTACTATTCATAATAACTTAACTCTATCCTTGGACACGAGGAAGATTCCGTTCTGAGAAGAAAAGAAACCAGAGCCCATTGATGCCAATAGCAACAAGGTCACAAAGCAGTATTACAAATGGAATGCAGTCTCCCTAATCCTGTAAGCCATCAGGATGATGAATACTGTAAGATGCCATCAAAATATTCCCAGTCTCTAAGGAAAAAAAAAAAAAGTCACAAACTCACTTTCTGTAGTTTGGCTCATCCAAGAAAAATGGGATGTCACGATGCATATAAACACAACTCTACTTTTGCAAGTTTTTTCCCTTGCTTCTACAAACCTTTTCCTCCTGTGAAGCCTACTTCTATGTGGGGTAGCAGATATAAAATAATTTACTTAAGTCACAAATAAGCAACACTTGCGGGAAAATGTCATTAACATGAAACAGGTACTTTGAAAAAATGGGGAAAACAATCCAACAAATGAAACAGAGATTGGTATTCAGATACTCTACTTTTCTTGACCATCCAAATCACCTCATAACCTCTTGGACACTTGTTCAAATAAGGTTCCTTCTCCACTTCTGTTTCCAAGAAATACTGTTTTTGCCTGTTAAACAATTTTTAATTTCTATTCAGTAGCACACATGCATCCTGTGGCACATCCCAGAGGTATTTCTTCTTTCCAGATAGATCCAAAAACTATTATAGACTATTGATACAGATATTGTAGAAACGGTGAAGCAGGTAACGGCACAGATTTTTGCTCTACTAAAAGCTATTTGTTATCACCATGTATTTAGTGTCTGCCATATACTCTTCCAACCTCCAGTTACTCCTGTAACTACAAAAAGTTGCAGAAAAAGTACTCCATCATCACCTACTGAAGAACTCAGGTTGAAGGTAGGAGTTCACTCCTACTTGCTCACTTTTGTGCTTCTAAATAAGTGGGCAGATTCCTTCAGTTTTTCACATTAAAAAAGCCCAAGCATTTAGATCTTTTAGATATCTAAGTATCTATGAAAAATAAAACATTTCAGGATCCTTTTTTTCCTCCAATATGTATTGTTTGTAATTCAGCTTGCCACATGCACTGAAGCTATGTTCACAGTTTTAGATTATTTCAATGAAAACATGGCAGAATTCCTAAGTGTGTAAAACCCCTAAACATGCAGTAAAAGTCTCATTAGGAGCTATTTTCTATTCTGCTAGCGTCAACAGGTGATTTCAAATTAGGGCAGAAAACTGAGCACAGAATTATTTTCATTTTAGAGAAACATGATTGTGACTGATCTTTTCAAATAGTTCCACAACTGCAACTTTGACCAGATTTTAAACTGAATATAGAATTGATGAGGGCATATACAGACATGAACTGTTCTTAAAAATTTCTTCTGACAGCAAAGTTTCTTACAAATGGGAAGCAGTACATTTCAATTAGCAAGGGTGACAATGAAGTATCCATTTGCAGACATAATCACTAGCTCCCACAATCTGGTCATTGGATAACTAGAGGCTTGGTTTCTTTAGACAAAATTTCAAATATGTCGCTACAGAATCCTTGTATAATACTTAATATTTAAATCTTAATATTTGAATATTCTTTTAAAATTATTGAAAAGTTTAAATACATTTTTAATAAGAAGAATGAGGCCCAAAGTAATCTGATGAACTTTTATTAAAAATAATCTTCCTACAGTAGTATGGAATTCTTTAGCAAAGTCAAGTCACCACCTGTTCCACATCCTTCTTCACTAACACCATAAATCTGATCTTGTCTGTTCCTCTAGTGATCAGCGTTCGGGCTGATAACTGCTCTGCTTATGAGCACAAATGCAGTTTTGACCATGAATGCAATTTTCAAGCAGCCAAGACACAGCTCTACTGAACAGGAGATCACCTTCCCTTCAAGGAGACCAACTTTCTTCTAAACCTTTACAGATGGATATAATTCCATGCACAGTCATTAGAACCAGAAACTACTCAGAAGAGAACCAAAAGTTGCTTAATTGCACATTGCAAGTTGATTTGTGATGCTCTGCATGCAGTTTGCTTTTTAAGACTTTTTGGGCTGCTTCCTTTTCTGAGTGCAATGTGTTCAAGATGCGTGATGTCTGGTTCCCAGCTCTGCTTCTATCTGCTGGATGTCATCATGCACTGAAGATTTATGTTCAACTTCAAATCAAATGCAAGTTTCACGCTCTAAGTAGGGGTGCCCACAAACATATTGTTCTTTGGAGAACAACTTTCTGGCTCCATAGATATAACTTGGACACAGTAGTTATGTTCTTCTGCAGCCCACGCCCGATCCAGATCCACAAGCCCCATACACTGTTTTCCTAAAAGGAGAGCAAGGGAAAACATGGAAACTCAAAATAACGAAACATTATCAGAAATCTGCACTTCAACATTCAATATTAGGAAAACACAACAGTAAGCTATCTAAAAATAAGTTCTACGTCTACTTTAAAAATTTTTATTTCAAATAGATATTCATTAATAGTTCCAAATCACATCTGTGACTTGTAACCCTCATTTAGCAAAGACTGAGAAGATTATTAACTCTTTATATATGGAGAAAGGTACAACTGTTTTTAAATATTCTCAAAACTTACAGAAAAATCCATGCTTTAATGTAAAAGCCACGGGAAGAAGAAAATGCCTAGTTCACCCCTTAACTCTCTGAATTGTTGAACTTCTACTCCCTTTATAACCATAACTTTTCCTCTTGTGCTTTCATCTAAAGTCTGAAAATCTCTGGTTACTGAACTTCAACGAAAGATTAAAATATCAAAAAGTTATCCAGTCTAATTGATTTGAGACATATTAATGTAACTACTTATAAACCAAAACACTAAATTGGTAATGCAAATTAAGCTTGTCTCAGATTTATCTGCAGAAAAAATAGGAATGATAAAGCAAGGGGGGGTTTTCTGCTTAGACACTTGTGTTATGATACAGCCATGCCGAGATGATGGGACCATTTGTCTTTACTTATTTACTCATTGTAATTGATTATTATGTTCTGAAATACAGAATTGACTTGTCAGATCATATTTCAGCAATCTGAAACTCTACTGCAAGAGAGATTTAACACTTCCCTGAAATGTTTTTTGACTAGTAGTCATACAGTCTGAAGTCCTGAACAGGGCAAAATCCTGCACTGGTCTCAAAGTCAATGCTCTTCCTGCTCCTGCCAGAATTGTCTAGTTAAAAATACTTGGGGCCTGAGATGAAGAGAAGCGACAGAAGTACATCATGTTTACCACTGGGATATGAGTCTGGCATTCCAAACTACCCTCTGGAACTGCATACCTCTCTTCCCTGAATATATACAGAACTTCTGTGCCTGTACCATTATAAGCCTAGTTATGCACCCTGGTTCTTCTCCACGGACACCCC
>VXBX01004089.1:0-114532 GCA_013400415.1 Scytalopus superciliaris
CACAAAACTTGTCTCCTGAACTGGAAAGAGTTCAACTGAGAAAAATAATGTGCCCACCAAAACAATTGTAATTTTTCAACAAGATCCCAGTGTTTTCTTTGTAAAAAACCAGGATTGGAAAAACATGAGGTTTTCCTGCCAGATTCCATTCAATTTCAGCAGGAACAATCTGCTCTTCTCAGCTGAACGTTTTACAGCAAGAATGGCTGGAACTGAGGAACCAGCTCCTGTTTGGAAATAGTAATTGTTTTTAATGAAAATGCCTGCCTACCATTTGGAGCTAATACTAGAACCACGATTCCACTAGAACAAAGCATCAGCTGGACAAAAATATACAGTGCAAGAGGGCAAGATGTCACATTACCAGGAAAGCAAAGGAGAAGGTCTTTCTTTTTTCCTGCTTTTTCTTTTTCTCTCCTTTTCTGTTGGTTTCATCTGTGGTTCCCTAAGAGATACCAGATAATAAAAAGGGCAAGGGCCAAAAATCATCTGGTGGTGACTGGAGTTATGCCAAACCATTGTGTGTTTGAAAACAAAACTAGTAGTAAAGGAACAATGTGTTAGACCTCCTTGATAGGTAGGGTTTGCTTGGAAAAAATATAACCTGCTTGGCAGAAATAATCTGATGTACAATAAGATGGATGTGATTGAGAGAACCTTGGAGTTCAGCCTTGTACAGCCCTGTCCACTCATTGAAGAAACCAATATCTTAAGATACAGTAAAGTCTTATGCAGAGGTAGAGATTCAATGATTTCTTCAATATCTCTATGCAGAGCCAGATTTTGCTGCAGTTCTTATGATTGTGTGCAGATTGGAAAATCAGAGAAGCAGAGTATGCCTGGCTACATTTAAAGCCAGATGAATACTTACAAGAACAATGACTCCCAAAATCAAAAATCTATGGTATTGCAAACCCATTAATGGAAATATATGGCTTTTACAAAGCACTCTTTCCTTGTCTATCTCAGTTTCCTATTCTCTAAAGGGATGGACTCCGGAAAGTATCTAATGCACTGTGTCTCTACCCATCACTGTAATGGTGTGAGTCACCATCACTAATACTAAAGACATCTCCCAATTAACACCAGAAAGTTAAAGCTGACCCTTTCACCCACCCTTGCTGTTTATAAGGTTTTCAGCATTTACTGGCTTTGCTGACTCGAGCTTGGTTGTGAACACTAGATTGCTTTCTTTTACTCTGTCATAACTTTTCTGCAATTCAATTTGTACCAAATTGTTAACAAGCTCAGGATGTGGTCTATTAGCACAATAGTAGCTATTTGCTATTACTTATTCAGGTTTTATTTGAAATGGGAGGAGTATATTAGTTAAAAAGACATGAAGTATAGAATTATATCTGTGATAGTCTGAGGAGGTTAGAGAGAAGCAAGAGATTTGAAGGGACAGGTTTTACCTTTATTAGGTGAGCTGATATAATAGAAAGTAAGTTAAAAATAGATAATATAGCATTGTAACAGTTACATAAATAATTGTATACAAAATAGTATCATAGTAGGTTATAATGGAAATGTGATATAATAGAAAATAATTAAGGTTTCAGACACATTGAACTTGTTATATTACCAAATCAGTGAAATGGACTGTCTAGAACTCAGTTGTTGATTCCATCTATTAGGAAAAGTATCTGTTTAGATACAACTTAATGATGCCTAATACAATGATGTCACTATCTATTTTCACAGCAGATACAGGATGGCTTTTTTTATCAATGACCATTGGAAACAAAGGCAAAAAGAAGTGTTAATTCACTCTCACCCCAGTAATTCCACTGTGATAACACAGGTTAATGCTGAAAATAATTCAGGCCATTGTGTGAATCTACTAGACCACAGCATGTTCTTTACAGGCATTTCAGTTTATCATGCTGTACTTTAAGAAGTCAAAAAAAATGTCCCTCATTCTGTAGCTGGGACAGAAAGCTGTCTTAGTAACAAACTGGAGTTTCACCTACAAATATTTGAGTTTTCTTCTTGTATGTTCAGTGTGTCTTGGAACAGCAGAGGAGGAAACAAAGGTTGTAGCCAGTTTTGAAAAGGCCCAAATTTGATAGAACAACTGGCAGCGTGGTCTTGTGGTGGAACTGTGCGTAAGCTTGGGATGTCCCAGGGGCCATAGAGTAGCCAGCTTGGATGGCTCCAACCCAGGCTTTAGCATCTTTCACAGAGGTCTAATGGCTACATGTACTGAAATACAATCTGGGTTGTCCAGTTTTCTTAGCAGCTGCCCATCTTTTAGCCATTGCAATTGGCAAAATAGTCACTAATACCTATTTTATAAAGGTTACTGCTTGGGAATAAAGCCTTACTGATACTCAGAGGGGAATTCTGAAACTAGTAAGACAAACTAATGACTTGGCAGTGTAGAAATAAGCCCAAAATCATTTCAGGAATCATCTTCTCTTTTTCTGACTTTACCAGCAACACAGAAGACAACTGTGAGGGCAACAATGGATACCCTGAATTTGTGACTGCTTTTTCAAAGGGAATTACAGAGCAAACTGCGTTATAATTTGGTGCCTAACATTTGCTTAGAAATCTGATCTGGTGATTTGGAATCCAGATTTTGCAAATTAATCCCAGGGCCACAGAAAGCTGCTCCCACAAACCTTTAGTTAAACATACTGACTAGGCAGGGAGGGCTCAGATGAACAGCACACTGTCTTGGATTGAACTGCTATGTCTTGGATTCAGAAAGAAGACTTTTTAGCCTGGATTGCATCTGCAGCCCTGTACATTAGTCTGCCAATGATTTTTTGCTGTAAACCCTAGGTTCTGTGTTCATATAGGATCTGGGATTATGGAGTATACATTTTTGTTCAGATGCTTGAGGTAGATTTCTGAGTTTGAGTATCTGAACACCATAAGACTGCAAACTTGCAGCTTGTTTTGTGGGCAGGCAGTAGATAATAGTTTTCTTTTTGTTTTGGTGAATGCTGTTCATCTGGAAAGAAGATGTTCTGCTTCTCGTGCTTGAGTCAGCCATTAAAAGGAGAATGAAGAACATGAAATATGGCTTTTCAAACATTATCCTGTATGTTTTCTTAATAAATCCCAGTTTATTAGTAATTTCCTGTTTTGCTCTAGAAAAAGCAAAAAGGATCTATTAAAAGCCACTCCATTGATTTTTAAGTGGGAATTAGAAAACATAGTAAACTATGCAATTGCTTCTTTGAGCTGAAGGAATCAGATCTGACACTATTTTCTTGTTTGTGGGGCTTGCTGGAAATGGGTATTTCTGCACTGAGTGCTTAGTGATCTGACATAGCTGAGCATGTTCAGATCCATTAACAATAATAACTTTGAGTATGGAGCAGTTTTATTATGTTAAATGGACTAATCTTATGTTTTGAAAGCTTGTAGTAGATTTTGAGGAAAATAATGGTGCAAAATGACATGAATAATTTCCTTGCATGTTCTTTGAGTTTCACTTGCTTCTGGCACTTTCACACCAGTTTTGAGCACTTACTGCTGCATCAGTTAGGTCTGGTTTGATTCTTCTCTTCCATGAATCCTCTGCAAGATCCAAGCAGCAGAAATTTTATTAGGGCAGCCTAAGAAGACTTTCCAGGTCCCAGCCATTTCTTTGAAACAGAATCTTTGTGCCTCTTTCTGTGCTAATCTAAGAAGCAGAAGAATATTGAAAATGGGAGTCACAGTCTTTTAGTCTTACTCTGCTGGCATGTCATACCCGGTCTAGTTACAGGTGCAACAAAGTGTGCTGTCACTACATATCACTCCAAAGTTGACCACACTGAAGTAAATGAGGGACTTTGTTTTTGAGGAACGATGTATGATACTGTATGGTAGGATATAGTATGGTAGCCAAGCCAAGCTTACTCTTACTGGGCCAGGGGCTACTTCCCTCATGATGTGAAGCTTTGACTACATCCACACTCCACCTTAGCACCAGACGTTGGGACATTACATCTCCCTCCCTGCCCTGGTTTCCATGCACAGAGAAGCAGCGTGTGTATCTTTTGTACACCACTCACCCTCCCAGCTGGCTCACTGGGACCAGCATCTGCCTGTGCTTCAGCAGATGCATGTTGTTGCATCCCTGGAGAGAGGTAAAATCTTCAGATTGAATACAGCTCTCTGGTTTGGCTAATAAAATGTCCGTGTGTAGAATGGCTTTTCAAAAAAGTTTGGCTTACATAAAATACTTCTTTGCTCTCTCTCCCCTCCGCAGCTTTGTCGATACTGTCTGTATTGTTTTACACATTATGTTTTCTAGACATTATGCTAACAGGTTTATTTCTATCTTGGGCAATGACAGAGTGTTTTGGTAATTCGTGTTTCACTGCAACAGTGGGGCCCAACAGTATTCTTAGAGCTCATGCAGACAGTTCCTCCATCTCCTGTCTGCAGCAATGTCCTCAACCTCTCTTGTTGTCTTGGGTATTCTGAGGTAAAAGAAGGTCTACTTATTTCCTCTTTCTTCTCTGACAGTAGAATTAATTCTGTCCCTAGCGTCTTCTATTTCCCTGTTCAGATCTGGCTGTGGTTTTGTTTAAGCAGAGTATTAAGAAGAGATAAAACAAGTTAACACACTGGAGTCATCCTTATCTAATGATGCATTACACTACAGCAAAATACTTCCATGCTAGGTCATTTTACGTGAAAGAGATCACATGGACTTTGTATGAGATAATAGGAGAGGAAAATACAAGTGTGAATCAGGGAGCCCAAAATGCTATTCTGAAAACAAAAACTCTCCAGTATCAGTCTTACCTGTATGGGCTGACAGCTATTATATGTTACATATTGCAGAGCATGTGTTGGGACCATTCTTTCAGATCTAGACAACATAATAAGATTTGTGGAAGGAGTTACTTTTGTATGACTTCAGAAATCAGATGCCAATGCCGCTACTGTTGTCTGACTTTTGCTTTGTTGCATAGTTATAATGAACTTTTGCTTTCTTCCTGACTACAGCATTTGTGATCGTCCATTATTCTTCTGTTTAACACAGATGAAAATTCAGTCTTATTTCACTGTTTTCTGTTGACACTTGCAGATTTTTGGGTGTAAGATTAGTTGTTCTGATGGTTTCTTGTGATAATTAGGACTTAATTGTATTTCAGTTTGTTTCTTGAAGATCTTCTGTATTACTTGAATCTGTAATACAAAGTTCCAGCCATATATATATATATATATNAAAATACAGTTTAAAAATGGCAACAGAAAAAGCAGAACCAAAACGTTTAAAAAAATTAGAGGTAATTGTGGAACAGTGGAGTTCACTCCTCTGAATGGCCTTCTGGAAGAGCCTGTTTCACTTCTCTCTATTGATTATATGGGGTCATAGTGTGGGCACCTGAAGTTAGACTTTTAAGTTAGTGTAAATTCCTCACATACTCTTTCACATTTATGATGAATTCATTTGTGGATCAAAATATGACCATGGCCCTTAGTTAGACAGCTTTAAAAAATTTTGTGTAGATTCACAGGCAAAAGAGAGGATATTGTAGTTTTAGAAATACGGTTGTGAAGTCTTAGACACCATGGGAAGACTAAAACAGAAAATCCTGCATACAGTCTATTAGGCTGCCATTAAATTATGAGACCATTTTCTCAGTTTGAAGTTCATATAGGCAGTTCTACATTTTTACATTAGGCATTATGAGCCCAATGCCCTTCTCTAGGCTGCTTTCACTACTGAATTTGCTGTCTATGGACTAAATCTGGGTTCATGCTGAGGGTTAGGATGATGAAGCCCTTTGTTTTCCAAATGACTCTTTGTGGACAGTACAACTGTTTTGCAGATTTGCCCTTTGTATTGTAATGGAGTCTTCTTACTGGCACTGTCTCTATACTTAGTCACTATGGGTCAAGAGATGCTTCTGAAGTTTACTTAATGAAAAAAATGCACACAGCCAAGAAACAATGAAGTCCATGTAGACAAGTCTTCACATACCTTCAGTATTATGATACAGCAATATGCTTAAACATAACCATAAAACATTTGGGAGAACATGGAATATAGTCTGTTATTCAGCTGTTCAGCTGAACAGGAATATTATTCTTCAAATCAGCTGATACTGCTGAAATCCTCAGTACTATCATGATAAATGTCCTAGGAAAGGGCACACGTACATGGGTGCTCTTTACTGTACACTGTATGTCCTGCAGCTTTCTTACCCCCAGTAAGAACGTCAGTCAACCCTCCTTTGAAGTATTTGGCCCTGGGCAAGTAAAAAGTTGCATGGCAGGTGAGGGGTTAATGACATGCATGCAGCTGCTAATACTTAACTTCTGAGGCAATATGGTCTTTAGGGGTAATTTCCAGGCAGGCTCTGACATGAGATGTGACATTTACCGTCAAACACAGCTAGGGCCATTGCACATTTTCTTAGGGCTATCAAGAGCTCCTGTTGGCCTTCTTTTGTGCCTGCTGTTAGATTTTCATTAACCAGTTGGAGTCTATTTCTACATCTACTTCTGCTAAGTGTCTGTATACATACTGGTGACTCCAAGTTTCCCTGACTGACTAGAGAAGGCTGTTGTTACTTGATGGCTTATCAAAGAATATTGAGTCCTCTTTCCATAAAATGAAGCAGGTCAAGAGAAGGAATTGTGAGAGAAGATGTCAGCAACCACATATGTAAAGGTTAGATAACACTAATTGTAAGGGAAGCTCGGGATATTTTAAGGTTTAAGTACATGCCTGAAAAAAATATATTAGAAAGTTTTTGAAGTAAGTTAGAAGGAATAAAGGGATATTGGCTGCAAGTGGTAAAACTGAGGCTCAAGGACAGTGGGACATAAGCACTTAGATCTGATACAGATCTTTTTGTCCAGATCTCCAGATCCGTTAGTCAGTCACAAGGCATGCCTACCACACTGGTGGTGAAGGTGGCCTATGGTATGATGCCTGCAATGCTGAGCAAAGGTTGGTTTCATCTTACACCTGGTGTTGGCTGGTTTGGCTCTATGGAGCAGTGGATGACACAGTACACTTGTTTGCTTTCAAGGGTTACCTCCACAGGACCTTGGACCAAAACGATGCCAAAACCATGCCCATGCTGTGTATTTGGGTTGGGCAGATACACTTGCCTTGGTATACTGGCCTCTGGTGTAGGTGGTTCAGATGAAAGTCGTGTGATGGCAGGGGCCTCATTTGCAGGTGGAGAACTCTGGGAGTCTTATTTGGCCTATGCTGACGAACTGGACAGTATATACAACTACAGCTCTTCACGAAGAGGAAGGCAGGAAGGTTCTGCAGTCACGCCCCTGACCATAGTGCAGGTTTATCTTTCCTTCTGCCACTATCCACTCTATCAGTTCTGCTCTCTGTTACTATGAGTATAAATCCACAAGCACTCTGACATTCAGTTTGTCACACAGATGAAGAATTAAAAAGATAAAATGAATTAGAATAAAGAGAAGCAAGGTAATTACACTCATCTTCACAACATTCAATTCAGCTCCATCCAGATCTCTAATTTAAGGTCAGTCCAATAATTCAGTGAACAAAATAGAAGTGGATGCCATTAAAAACTGAATATTTACCAGGCTTCAGTGCTCACTGAACATGGCTGTTCTTTACCTTGGTGATTTAAATTTTCATTTACAGGGCTTAAAACTGAAAAATTCTTTTAATACTATATGAAATATAACTACAGTCTTGATTTGAATGGCACCAGTGTTAGTTTTGGTTGATTTTCACACAGAAATTTATAATTTTGGCTGAATTCTAAAGGGGAATATTCACATCTATGCAAAGAATTTTCTCAGGACCTGGATAGTTAGGGATGGATTATGGAACCATAGCTAGTTTAGCCTTCTTGTGAGCTTGAAATTTGTTAGACTCTATGAAGGCTAGTCGTTGAGGCAGGTGAATGAATGTGCAGTCTCTGTTCAATTTTTAATTTGCACATTACTTTAGCTGCTGTCTTTGATGATGTTCTCAGGAGCGAGGCCAGGGGCTAAGTAGGTATTACAGCAGAGCAGAACTTTTCTACATTAAAATTTCCTACTGTTACCAAATAGGTCCAAGCAAAGCTCCCAGAAGTAAAAGTCATGAATAAGTAAAGCAATGTCATCCAACCTAGAAAAGAGAGACTAGAAGACATAAAAACTGGTGGCAGTGATGAATGTCTTGTTTCCATCAGCAGTAACAGCAATGGAAAATTTTTTGGAAAATCTCAGTGATATGGAGGCATTAAAGTTGGTTCCTGTAGTTCAGGACCAAGGGGTTTCTACAGGGCAATTTCAGACATGGCTGTTTTGTTTCTGGATAAATCAGATTTTGATTTTCTTTGGTCTGAGTGCATTTAAGCATTCATCTATAATTTCATCACAGCATTAATCAATAAACAGTATAAAGCTGTTTATTAACGGATGCAGGCTTCCTCTTCCTACTGATGTGTCAATGAACTTGCAGTGCTACCTGGCTGTGATGTTTCAGGTGTCTCTTTGCCAACAGACTGTGCTGTGACACAGGCAGAACTCTGGCTTTCACTGAGAGATGTAAATGAGAGAGTGGGAGGCTGAAGGGAAGAGAGAACATACTTGGGTTTTAGCAGCATCAGCGATGAGCAAACAGTAAAAAGAAAGCAATATAAAACAATGGACCATATGTGAGGCCTTTTATTTCAGAGCTCTCTCTGTTTCAGGACTTGTTGCAATGTGAAAGTTGAGGCTTCAAAAGCCCTGGCCCAGGAGTCTTCCAGCTAAAAGATGGTGTGTAAGATAAACAAAACATAGGAGGCTGGCTATTCTCAGGTGCTGCTGAGCAAATTATGCTGGTAGGTTTGGGAATTTGAGTCAAAAGGGAGGCAAAAAAGTTCTTTCCCGCTGTGGTAAATTCACAGCATTCTGAGTCTGAGTGAATGGTGCCTACTTATTTCTCCTGAAAACCAGAAATACACTTCTCTTTTTCTGCATATCAGGGCTAAACACGGGTGAGCAGTGGGTTTTGTGGGATGAAAGGCTGAGTGGAATTCTCTTCCCTTATAGAAGTACATCTTTGTATGTATATAACAGAAACAGAGCATTTCTGCTAACTTCTGAATGTTACGAGTTTGTAGAGGACCTTAGGACACCTCCTATTAGTCCCTAGATCTGCAACACTAGACACTGGAATAGTTTAATTGGTTTGAAACTAAAAATGTGGCTACAAAACCACTGAATCACGTAAATTATGTCAACTTTTCTGGGATTGATACTTCCTGATGTTTTTGTTTCATTAGCATCAGACAAAGATAAAGCAACAGTTCAGAGACAACTGAGTGTTTCTTAGGCCATGGATGAGACTTCTGCATTTGTCTCTCTCTCTCTTTCAAAATGCAGAGACTTTGCTCAGTAGTTGCTATTAGTGTGGGTGAAATTGACCATATGGCAAGCAGAAAAAAGTGCTGGAAGAACTTTCACACATAGCTATTGCAGTGCTTTCTTTGCTAGATGAGGATTTTCTTCCTCAAGTCCAGATTTCACATTCAGATCTCTGGGGTAATGCATTAAACTACAAACAAGACTGAAGTGTTTGCACCAGCCTGTTTTAATGCCTAGGAGAAATCCACCTTCTCCTTCTCTTTTACGCTTTGGGGCTGTTTTGTTGAAATCTCTCTGTTTCAATTGATACAGAAGCTGGGGGAAGGAAATACTCTGTCAGATTTGCTTTTAAAGCTACAGCAGGTTCATCAACAAGTTTGCTGCCAGTGTCTTCTCTTAGCATTGTCCCTGAGGAGTTTCTATGAATCCATCCTCAGTTTTTCTTGCAAAAGTGCATTATGTTACTGTAAGTTTCCGATTAATTTTTCCATTTCTCAGATCTACAATGTGTTCCTCTAAATCACCTATTTCAGCCAAAGCATCTGCTCGAGTGTGATTGTGTATACATGTTTTTCTTTGTATGACTTAACTTGTCATATTTATTTCAATCTCTCTGTGGTATCTATCCATCCATATGTCAAGCTACAAACCAATATTGATTTCAGAGGCTTGTTGTCTACAAGCATTTTTCCTGGTAGTACCAATGGGTGCTCTCCCTCTGGAGACTCAGGGCTTTCCAAGCTTGGGCTTCTTGTATTGGCTTATCAACTTTTCTTCATGATACACAGAAATCTACGAGCAACTCAAAGTAAAACTTGCCTAATCAAATCAGTAATATATCATGAATCACAGTTCTCCTCTAAACAAAATTTAACTGCAAACTTTATGAGCAAAGCATTGTACTATGAATATGGCCTTCCTTCATTATTCGGTCATAAAGAGAAACTAACTGTCTTGAAGCTTACAAAGTAATTAGACTTCCTTATGTAGCACCCTCCCTGGTTAAAGACTACATTAGTGTGCCATCTTCCACTGCGATTGCCTTTGTGCCTTTGTACCCTTCCAAGTCCTGTCCCCTGCAGCAACCTCTTTTTCTGGTTGTTGGTTTGTTGGGGGTTTTATTTGTTTGGTTTTTTTGTTTGGTTGGGTTTTTTCCACATGAAATGCTTGTGGTCTTCAGTTTTGCACTTCAGCAGCAGTTGCCTAATTTTGATATGCTTTTATCCAATAAGTGTCAAGAAATTAAAAAAAATAGGTATTTCTCCAAATGCAGGCCTTTAATGCCCTGTGCTTTAGAGGCAGTTTTTTCTCATAAGAGGTTCTGGAACCCAGGCAAAAATATAGGCAAAAATATACCAACTGCACAACAAGTGCTGGGTGGAGAATGGCAGGCCATATCATAGAACCAGAACATCTTGAACTGGAAGTGACTCCTAAGGATCATATTTTCAATAACCAGCATAGACATGTGCAAGCCTAGACACAAGTTAAAAACTTTATGGGAAAGAATAATGCTTCCCTTAGCCCAGAAGAGTAAAATATTGGGAGAAATACATAGATTCTAGCCTATCTTTTCAACAAGGCAGAATACCTGGTGCTGAATTGTTGTACCTACCCAGCTCATGGTCATACCTAGGCCTTGGTCATAGCTACTGTGGTGGATGTTGCAGTTGTAAAAGAAACCAGTGGCTAGAAACACTGGAATGAATACATCTTTAGTCAGGAATATTTGTTCAGTCTTGATCTGTTGGACTGTTGGGGAGAATTTCTCTCAGACTGTTGCAGAAAATTAAACTAATACTACTTCACAGCACACAAATGAGCAGCTTCAGGTGGTGCACAGGCCTGTAGACAGAAGTCTTTATG
Source organism: Scytalopus superciliaris (assembly GCA_013400415.1). NCBI lineage: Eukaryota > Metazoa > Chordata > Aves > Passeriformes > Rhinocryptidae > Scytalopus > Scytalopus superciliaris. The sequence continues at coordinate 11,164 of VXBX01004089.1, forward strand.
ACCTTAGGCACATTCCCCAGAGAGACCATATGCCTCAGTATTGCCACATGTGTAAGTTGTCCTGTGCAACTTTTTTTTCAGCCCCGAAACTAGTGGTCTTTCTATAATATTATCCATTCTACGTTTGCAATATATCATGTCCTTTAGAAAGTGGTGGCCTCTTATCAAGAGGGCAGGCATGTTTTTGCAAGTGTCACCACAGAGAGGTTTTTCTCTGTATAAATTAAACCCATCAAGAAAACAAAGCATTCTGTACAGCATCTGAGAATTTTTTTTAAATTTGTGTTATGTTGCTGTTATTTCACAGCAAATGGAAAGCAGTTTTACCTGCAAAATGAAAATTTCAAAGAGAAGAAATCCTAAAATTCTTCCTTTTGTGTTTCTTCATAAGCTGCTAACTCTTGTAGTATTTTGTTAATTGCATTTATACTCATCACATTTCTGTGGTACCCAACTACTCTGTACAAGAATACAATAATGTTGTATGGGAGTTAGTGAGGAACACATGCAATCTGCTTAGTTTGTTTTAAAGCATCTCTCAGGTTTACTCACTGTATCTGTGGCCATGAAATGAAACTAGGATGAAAGAAAATCACTGTAAAAGGTAACACAAGTTCTGGTTGCCTCTGAGCGAAATATGATGAGAATACTGTCCTGCTTTTGCTTATCTTTGCTTATGTTTTCATTTCTTTATCTAGTTAAAGAAAGAGAAAGCTAGTGGTGGAGGAGAATGGGATGGGTCTGGGAGGTGGGGGGCAGGGAGCAGACCTACTGAATAGCATGCTCAAGAGCTCTCCTGCACAATGAGATTAGCACGATGTGATCATTTTGGTGCCAAGGTGCTAACACAATAATACAAGCGAGTTTGCCAACTTTTCAAATTGAATGTATTTGATTATTTGCTTTTAATTAGTGTGAGTTTTGGAGTATGTACAGGATTGTTAGAGATACATGAAAAGCCTCCTATGGCAGGAGAGTGTATTCTCAGTAAAGACGGTACAGCATTGTTCTTTTTTAGCTGTGGAGAATGAGATTTAACGGCTATGTTAAATGTTTTAGCCTGTTTCTATTGTGCCTCTGTTTCAACCTATTGGCAAGCCCAAGTGATTTGAGAAAATAAACCTCTCATTTGATCTGAACATTGAGCACTTTGCTATAAGAAGAATTTCCAGCCTAACTTCAGGATACAGAAAATATCACTGGTTTATTTACAGGAGGGTATTACTCTGTTTTTCTGCCTTAAAAAGGTCTTGAGTAAATTCATGCTGTCATTCTTTTCCTATGCAATCTTCTTCTTTATGTTCATTTATCTTGAATGCTGCTATCAAGATTGTAGATTTTTAAAAATCCTTTAAAATGCCAGAAACAGATTGCAGCTCTGGAGGAAATATAACAAGACAAACTGTTTATTTTGACCTCTTCCTTTTTTATTCTGAAGAAAAGAGGCAGACCAGAGGTGTCTCAGAGGTTGTTTGGATGATTTACTACTGGCTGACTTCATGACTTGCCAGTCACTGTGAGTAACTCACCTCCCTGGACTAGGAGATGTGTCAGCAAAAGGAAAAGTAACTCTTCTTGTTTGGCACAGATTGTAGGTCAATGTCCACTTCTCAGTTTGCAGCATTACCTGCGTTCCCTGAGTTCAGACTCTTGGGTGTCCACTGTCCAAAGAACAGGAATAAGAGACTCAATGCATTTTGTGTGTAGCAACACAGCCTTCTACCTATGTACTGTTGTTCAGACATTTATGCACGGTTATATGTGCACACACATATATATATTTTAAATACTCTTCCCTTAAACAATGGAGAAAAACAAATGGTTGACAATAACAATGGCAGCAGCTCTCCAACAAAAGCATGCAATTATTACAATTATACTATCCTTGATTAGGCTCCCATGCATTGCATTTCAATGTAATTGATGTTGTAGGTTGACACATTGGACACCAAATATTCTCGCCTGTCCCTTCACTCTTTTGTTTCAGAGCCTGATTTGCATTTTCTATGCTTTTAGTAATGAAGACTTAGCACTTTTCCTCCATTAGAAAAAAAAAGAGAGACACAATAATCTGCAACTCGGCACTTGTTTAAGGATTCTGACCCTCAAAAATACCACTTTGCTTCACACATTAGCTGCTTACAAAGAAGGAAGCTAATGTATCATCTAATTGGGCAAACCACTGCATCTGATTTCTCTCAATCAGACTATTAGCTTCGTAATTACCCATCTGCCTCATGTGGAAAAACGGCAAGGCGAACACCCAGCTAATAACATTCTCAAGAGCTCTCTACCACAATGAGATGAGCATGATGTTGTGGGATATAGTCCCTAACCATTTAAATGCCAAGGTGGTCTCACAATACAGTGGGAGTCTGCCAACCTTCACAGTATGAATGTGCTTAATTATTTGTCTTTAATTAGTCTGAGTTTTGGGGTCTGTTCAGGATTGGTGATGAAAAATGAACGTCAGGAAATAAAGCCTCTTGAGCTCTCTGGCAGTCTGGTTTACATCCTCTTGTCTGCTAAAATAGTGGTATGGATAGTGGGATTTATATCCTTGGCAACTCAGTTTCCCCTTACTTCTTTTTATTGATTAGAAAAAGTTTTCTAGGTGCCTAATCTGGAGAGCTTTGTCAAAATTCAGGCTCAAACAAACGTCAGCCTTGAATCTTTTATTTTCTGCAGTTTTACTGTTAACTTTTATGGAGTTATTGTCAAAATAATTTAAGTGAGGAGATGCTCAAAATTAAGATTTCCTCTTCGGCAGAGAGAGGTGCCATTCTCTACTTTCAGCCCTGGTTCTGCCCCTCCTGGATAGTTCAGAGTATCTATGAGCATGACTCCCACTAGGTCAACTTGCAGATTGCAAAAGGCTGGAATGCCCTTGCTACCTGACTCCAAGGTTGAAACCATATGGTCAAGTCGCAGGTGATTCTCTGAGAAGGGCCCTTGGCTCTGTTTTCACTCCCACATGTGGTTTAGTAAAGCCCACATCTGGTTGCAGGTAGAGCGCAGAGCAAGATACATCTGCCTAATCTGTGTTCTTTTCATTGATTTGGAAGCTTAGTAGAGATTCATTAAGGATAAATCAAATATTGATCTGTATTGACTAATTGCAAATAATTGAGTTTCCTTCATGTATCCTACCAAAGAACACAGAGAACTCCTCATTTTATTGTAATTTATTCTTTTGTCTTGGTACCTAGAATGCTGGTTATGGGCTTGATCATACAAGTGCTGATGATCCCAGCAAGGGAATTAAGAACTCTTAAAGACAATCTCAGAGGAAAAGGAAAAACACCCACCCATTAAACAATGCTTAAAATTTCTTGTAACAAAACTGTCACACGTACCAAATTATTTTCCATATAGACATATTTCCAGTCAGAAATGTTCACGCTTTGGCCTTTGTCAGAAAGAGTATCCAAAACAGCTATTGGTATCAATAATAGCATATAAGATATAAATGCAACTATTCGTTAGTAACTCAGTACTCCAACAACCCTCTCTGTCTTTCTAGCGGCAGGACTAGCAAGATGTGTACACAGCAAATGGAAACAACCAGATGGTCTTGCAGTTATGACCCTCACTCTCTTCTCTCCCATTGTTTACTGTTATCGTTCGTTGTACTACGTCCAGATCCCTTTACAGGTCTGCCAGCATGGATTGCTGGATAGAGGCCCTAAACTGCAAACTCTTCACATGCCTATTTTCAATACCTCATAAACACTGTTTAGGCCGTCACAGATGATCCAGGAAGGCTTAGTCCAGGTAGTAGTTCTTTGTCACACGAAACAGTATTTCCTGTCATGGTTGGGTCATGTGAGTAACTTCATTCACATAGGAAATTATTACATGTAAGTTTGGTTCAAGCTGTCTCAGAGCAGGCATCACTAAACTTGAATGCCCACAGTGCAGCAGCCAGGAGAGGCCACCCCTGCTCCCAGAAGGAAGGAGGCAGGAGAAATGGCCATCCAAGGTTGATTCCAGTGATAGGACCCTCCACAGAGGATTTGGGAGGAGTGGTGGCTCTTCCTGAGGGGAGAACTCTCCTCCTCTCCTCAGCAGAGGAAAATGCCCTAGGCATTTATCTTGGAGACCCAAAAAGTTGGTCTTGTTTTCTGGACAATTGATGTAGCTAAGCCCTTGTTTGCCTGTCTCTCTGACCCCAGCAGTTTGTTGCCACAGACCATTGCCTGCACTGCCTTTGCATGGTAAAATCTCTGGTAACTTCGTGAGATCCTGTGGTTTTTTGCTGCTTGATAATTGTGTCATATTAAATAATATTTTGCATTCAAAAGGCACACAGCATTTTAACCTCTCAAAATCTTTACCAAATACTGTCAAGGGATTCCCAACTGCATCTCAGTGAAACAGTGTCCCGGTTTTGTTGACTACAAAACTGATGTGAGGCCTTGGGCAATGTTGTGTAGTCATGTAGTTCTGTGAACTGCCTGTGTGTTCACCTGTTTATCAAAATGAATACAGGGCCTTAAAAAACCTTCAGTCCTCTTACACATGTCCTTGCTCAGGTGGCATTCTGCTCTTCAGGGTATGGCTTGCCTGAATAAGGACTGTGAGACTGGTATTTCAAATGCCTGTGGTCTCTGTGATTTATCTTCGCTTTCTCTCTAGAGATCTCTTTGGGGGAAAGGCTTTCTGCAATCTTTGGTGAGACATGTCACTTTAGAGAAGGTGTTGACACACTTGTGGCTTCAGATTAAACTGGTATGGCTGAAATGTTGCTGCCCAACCACCTGTCCTCCTCTGTGCTTCCTTCTGCAACTGGTGGCTCCAGAGCAGGGATGGCCCAGCAGCTCTTGAACTGTTACCATTTACCACTCATCATACTACAGTAAACTAACATTGGCTCTAATTTTCTTTCATATATTGCCCTGTACATTGCAGCAGTTCAAGAGCTGATTCTTCCCTGCTCTCTCAGCCACAGACTGGGTAGTTCTGGGATAAAGGTATCAGGCATTTGCTCTAGGGCAGGGATCACTGGACTGTCACAGCTAAAGGTGCTAGCAAATGCAATTCAAGACTTGCTCTGTTTGTTGCTGCATGAACGTGTTAAGTCCCTCCCAGTGGCAGTGGTTATGCTGGGCATGCATGGGCCTGTTGTTTGGGAATATTAAATACTGAGTGAGAATGACATCATAGGTGACAAAACCATCCTGCTGGACCAAAAAAAGTTTCTTCTGAGTCACTCTCTGGATATTGCTGCTGAATATGAGTCTCCTTTTCAGACACATTAACTGTCACTAATTTGGTGAGAAAGCTGATCATGGCATCTGTCTTGAGTGTCTTGAACTGCATGAATGGCCTGTGCTGTGTCTGAGCAGATACCTTACTTTATATCTCTGTGTTGACAAGAAAGTGAGCTTTGTGCACAAACAGGTAGTGGACATTTCAGGGGTGTCTCATAACTCACTGAAATGTATGTCCATCCTTCATCTGATATACTGAGTGTATTACCACCTGTTTCCACTACAAATACCACACCAAATTTCAGCAGCTAAGGGGTGGCACTCATCTTGTTCTGAACATCTTCTGTGAGGTCAGTAACTTTGGTAGGGGAAATCAGTTGGTGAGAAGGACAATTTTTGCAGTTCTGTAAGAGGAGAATCATTGATGAGGTAGAAAGGAAAATATTCTATGGACTTAATCTTAAAAAAGACTATTGAAAGACTCCAGACACATATTTTTTCTTCTTAAGCAGGAAGATTTTTAAGCTTCTTAGAAAAATTCTCAAAGAAGCCAAGATTTTCAGTTTGATGTTTAAATGTTTTTCTTGGACATATGTGTGCTGTCAGAGGAACTTTCTTGCTGGAGTAGGACTGAATTCCTTACACGCTGTCTAAGTATTCATTGCACTCTTATTAAAGAGTTTACCATTCTCTAAAATTTAAATTATTTCTTTCTTCTGCTTTCCTGCCTCCAGGAAATTAATTTTGCTCTCCTTTTATGAACGAATGAGGGATGGGCTGGCCTTTACAATTGTTTCTTAGCAAGACAAGAAAGTAGTTCATCCTTGTATCTTCTGGCTCTGACTTCCCTGTTAGTTTTGCTCTCTGCTGGCAGTATTTCAGCTCTGTATGACCTATTCCTTAAATTTCTGCAAAGTTGTACCACTGGTGCTATGGTTCAGTTCCCTGTTTGACCACAATATTTTGGTGTTGTCTTGGGGTCCCCAATGAACTCTTGGTGCATCATAATAGAGCTTGTACTTTCTTGGGATGGTAAATGTTTCATGCAGTTGTGATATTTTTAGGTGCTGAGGTCAAAGGGATCTTTGGTATGCCTGGAACAGGTGAAAATGAGCTGCCTTCATAGGTAATAAATGTGCAGGACATAATCTGAAAGGGATTCTGTCATGTGTGTTCTTGGAGCTCCTTATCTGCTTCATTCTGTGAGGGTCTGCAGGATTTGAGCATGTTTTGTAAATATGGACCATTGCTGTAGTCCAGCTCAGATGATCATGCCCTCTTATTGGCTCCACATTTTCAGGGAACAACCCATGAACAGATTCAGTGATGTTCTTGATTAATTCAACTCACACAGCACACAAGTGCAATAAGGAACTCAGTCAAATGAAAGTCTTTTTCATTACTCCTTTTCCCTCTTGCAACAAGGCTGGCAGGGCAACTGCCCAGCACATGTGAATCGGTGTATTCATAGTTATGGGAAGTGATGTCTTCCTTTTATTATTTTTATCATTAGAAACTGCTGGTTAATTAGGATGAAATACAGAGTGGACAAAGGAACCAGAAGGGTGTGTTGTGACTTTAAGCAGAGCAATTTGGGTGCTGTTCCCAGGGAAAGATTGGAAGCTCTCTTGCTGAGAGATTCTGGCGCACAGTCAGTACTGCATGCAGCCACCTCTGAAGCAGAGAGAAAATGAATTTAGGAGAGGAGGCCAGTACAAGTTTCTGTTCTTATAAGTCACATGATCTATAATGCCAGACATTATTTATCTCTTGTGCTTTGTCTAATTCAAGAAACTATATAAAAAAATCCCAAAACAACAAGCCTTTGCTAAGATTTGAACCTTAATAAAAGTATTGGAAATATCAGAATAAAACAATAGAAGATCCCTTCTCATCATCATTTAGCAGACCTTTGTCTGTTCATGATTTAGTTTTCTAAAAACTAAATTTTCTAACTAACCAGTTCTGTTTGAATACACAGGATCCAGTTTATTCCATTGAATTTGTGTTCAGTGCCATGATACAAGGTCAATTCATAAAAATAGGGCACTGTCTCTACCATAACCTAGACCTATTTGCAATTCACCCCTTTCACCTTGGCTGCAAAGCTGTTTGTTCTCGTCAAAACATAAGCTGAATAGTTATAATAATAAGCCTTTATTGAACGCTGGTGTTCAAACTCATGGTATTACTTGCAGCAACACTTGGGGTAATGAAGAGTTCAATATTATCAGTCACAGACTTGGTTTTGATAGCAGTGTACTGACTTCTGCTATGTGGAGAGACTAATGTAGCTGGACTGAAAAGGACTTTATAAACAGCAGTTTTGCTTAGGGCATCAGCTGTCAATCATTTATTGTGAGAGCTTGCAAATGAGGTTAGTGTGTTGGATATGCATGTTATCTGTTGTTTATTCAAGTCCTTGATGCAATCTTCATGGTCCTTCTAGATTTCTGGAGGAGACTCTGGACAGGGATCTAAACAAATTGTCAAGTAGTGCACCTGGAATGACAAAGAATGACAGAAAACTCTAGTCAGATGACATCCTTAGAGAGGTTAGCAAGCTTGACTTGGTGACAGATGAACTGGAGGGTGATGTCGGATTTCAAAGAGGGTGACTTTTACGTTTTTTTGTCTCACAAAACCAAGCTGAATGGACTGGAATTTATGAAAGATTATATTATAAAGTTATTTTAATCTGTAATACAGTTTCCCATTCCATTAAGTAATGTTTTGAAGTTTACACTGCAAATGGCCTGCTATTCAAACTGCACTGCTAGGTCATTGATTAAATTGTGATGACTTTTATAGTGTCTAAGTTAAAGAGACCTACGTCACCCATATTACATTGGCAGCTACTCCGTTCTTGGCCACTAGATCAACTGATCATTTTATGATACAATCCCATGTTTTGTACCAGCTTGCTCAAGCCTGTCCATCTCCTGGTGAGAGGAGTTGGACTTGCTCTTTTGCTAACAAATAAGGCAGCTGCTGTGGTACTGAAAACCAAGCAAGCAGACAAGAAATTTACCGGTTATGTCTTTTGAGGAGGCAAAGAGCCCATCAGGAAAATTTCATTTTCCCTCTGTCAAATAAAGAGGGCTGAAGTCCTTTCTCTTAATTTCCTTCTGCGCTGTTACAAGTTCTTGATAGGATTTGATTTGGTTGCACAGCAAAACTGGGCTTTTGATCCTCAGTCAGGCCTCAGGATCTTGAGTAGTAAGGATTAATTTTTTAAGTCTGTAACACAAGACTGCTATTTTAAATGAGAAAGGACTACTTGTTGGGAAAGGAAAATGCATTTTGTCCCACTTGGACAACAACTTGGAGTTGCTGCATGCCTAGTGCAAGGGGAGCAACCGGGAGCAGCAACCCTTGCAGTGGCTGCACACTTGCTGGCTCCAGGGAATTGGTGGGTTTCTGCCCAGTTTCAGTGGACAGGTGTCATTTCCACACAGTGAAAAAAATGATCCTTCTAAGTAGGCACTAATTGGCCCCCTTGTTGGCAATCTCAGCAGAGATGCCAGAGCGAATGGGCATGAAATTCCACTCAAACCCTTCGTGGTTTTCTCCTCAGGTCAAGGTTGAGGTGCTTTGGCAGAGCAGTGTGAGGAAAGCTGACACTGCTGCTGTCAGTCTCCAGGTCTGTCAAGCTGCTACCTTTTTTAACCACTGGAACACAGGGGTTTGGGTTTTTAAGATGTGTTTTTATTACTGTGTTAAACTTTGTGCTTTTGGAAGTGTTGTCCTTTGGGGAGGTTGTAAATGCCAATGAACAAGGGAAATTTCTAACCTGCTCCTAAGGCAATATATATAGCAGTTTATTACTTACCTGGAGTCTGTCTTCCCTAAAATTTCAAACACGCACTATCATAGCCTGCCATCATCTTTTATACAGAATAAGGGAGAAGCTACTCCTTTATACACAGTCTGTGTGACCCAGAATGGTTCAGGCCTAGAAGTTATGCTTTTTTAATAGATGCTGTATAGGACCCCAAAATTCATCTTCTAAATAGAGCTTTCATCCCACACATTACTTTGGTGTCAAATATATTGAGTGTAGAAGATTTTTAAGGGAGTATAATGATTTTAGGCAACGTAATTCAAGATACTTGACAGTATACAGCATACAAGGACATTTATGTAAAAAAAGACACTCTGTGATTCTTTAATACACACAAGTGGTTTGGAAGGCATGTAGATTTTTAAAACTCCTCCAGAAGACTGTGTTGCAGCATCCCCTGGCACTGCATGAAGGCTTTGGCTCAGTTCTGCATTTACACGCAAGCTAACAAGGGGAGTCTGTGGGGACAGCAGGCAGAGCAGTCAGCAAGACCTATGACACCAGCTTTTGCAGGGCTTGGATTCATCCCTGCAAGTTATTTCTTAGAAAAGACAAACAACCCATTAATAATTGTAAGCATCTTGACTACTTTTCTGCTTTCTGAAACCTTCTTAGAGAGGCTTATAGTCACTACTAAAGCTGTTTTAGTATGAATTTCTGGCCCAGACCCTGAGGACTCTTTACTTCCTGCTGAATTTTTTAAAAAAAATTATTTTTTTCACTAATGCTTTGCAAAAGCACAGAGGGTATTAGCCCATCTGAGAGCAGGTAATGTTGCAGAGGGAACCGTTTTCAGTGTCATTTTCCTCCTTAATGTTCTTTAAAGCTTTTGTGCTGCAACTAGCTCAAATAAGCACTCTGCTCTAGAATTTGTGGCAGATAACAGGTTTTCCCAAACATAGTGCTGTCATGACAAGAGCTGTACATTATCTCTATTGAACATTTTCCTGCAGATTCTGATTGTGTGTTTTTTTACTCCTAACCTAAGAGAAAACTGAGGTGGAGAAGGCCTACCTAAGGAAACTGCATATACTCAGATTTTGGTGCTTCCAGGTCTGCTGTGGCTTCTTCTACTGTAACATTAATGATAAAAATGAAATAAGCCTCAAAGCTGCAGAAAGCTCTTACAAGGTGCACCTGTGCAGGGCTCAGTTCAGGACAGCAGTGGAAACAAACCCAAGTGCACAGACTTGCTTTTCTTAGAGGCTCTCCTTTCTATTTCTTTTTACCTGGCTCTTCTACCAGTCAAATCACATTATATGACACTGTGAATCTGCTGAAGTTTCAGCAGAGAAATGCTGGATTACAGGTGCACAAATAGCTGAATGCAGCCAGAAGAACAAATTCCTTGACTTGGAGAAAGGAAAAAAACCTTAAGGAGAAGCAGCTGCTACTGTGTCTGCTCTAATGGGCCATACTTCATAAGGAAGTTAAGAAGGTTAGAGTTCAGAGAAGAGTGACAGAAAGAATTACCTGAATGGAAACCTGACTTGGAATGAGGGAGTAAAGGATCTTAATATATTTTATTCATCAAAGAGAAGGTTAAACAGTGATAAATATACCTACGGGGGTGGGGGGGGAATACAAGCAGTAATGTGATAAAAAAGTTGTAAAAGATTCCAGGGTTGGAAGGTGAGGCATGACTAATTCAAGCTAGATACAAGGCACATTTCTATCAGGTAGGATAATTAACTGTTGGAACAACTTAAGGGCTGAAGTGGTTTCTCTGTCACTGGAAAATATTGCACGCTGTGCTGTAAGATGTGCTGTGGTTTAATCACGGCTTTTGGATTCAAAATGAGAGATAACAGAGATGTAGTCAGTATGGAAGAGGTGAAAATAAGCAATAACATTGGTGCTTGTCTACTGTTTATGAAGTTTATATTTGCACAATATGTATTTTGTTCATTCAGAATTATTGTCAGAATCAAGAATTTCCTTTTTAAAAGTACCTTTACATTTTTTATTCTGTTCTATGACAAACACAGTATTTATACTAATCTGAAAAAACCCAACTTTTTGAAAAAGAATTAGTAAAGAGCTAACCTGTTGTAGTGTCAAACAGTTTTAAGGCACCCAGACTGGAGAGAAGAAGATTCTGTTGCAGAAGGTTTAAGTAGCAACTATGTCAATTATTTTTATAGGGAAGTACAAAACCCGCCAAGTATAATAGTGTATTTTTAAGTATAATCACTGTTAATATTGACATGTTACAGAAAATGCCAATACAATTCTGAAATTAAGCTCTTCCCCATTGTAAAGTATTCCAAATTAAATTTTTATTCTCCTGTTTTGTTTGTTTTTTTTTTTAAATGAAACTTGCAACAGCATCCACTTTTTTGTTTTTTCCTACTTGCATCAGGATGGGTATGTTTGTAGGAGTATCTATGTAACAACATAATCTGGAATAGCTGAAAGTATGACTTTTTTTGGATTTGTAAGGGTGAAATCTGCATTCCAAGGATTCAACTGTCTTTGTTTCCCACTTGAAATCACTTGTACTGTACATATAATCCCAACTGGATATCTTATATTCTTGTTTAGGTTTGTTAATTGCTTTATTAAATTAACAGCAGTTTTGAAATAGACGAAAAAAGAAGTGAAAAGATGAAATGCTAGAGGAAACAAGACAAAGGCTGGAAACTATGAATGTAAGGCTGTAGCAGGTAGATTTAAATAAAGGCCAATTAGGCAGCCCCAGAGGAGGGGTTTAAGAGAATTGCTATGATCCTGTTTGGTCAGAAGATGAACGATACATGGTTTAAGTGCTCCAGGCTCTGAATTCATTAAGGGAATGCCCTTGTAGCAGTGTAATTGCCAATACACATCCTCAAAGTAGTATTTCCTCTGAACTTCATCTTTTAAGTATTTATGTAACTTACAGGGTGTGGAGTGTCATACTTTTTGTATGTAACGTCCTTCTCTGTTCTTTTCTTTGTATTCAGATGTATCATCAATTTGCCATGTATTAGATGGGCTGGGTCATCACCTTCACTTTGGCTTTAGTTGATCTGATTTTACCTTATTTCCCATGGCAGAGGTACCCGTTTTGTCGGGTACCAAACAGTAGCAGTACTAAGGCTCATTTACTCCTGTTCTAAGTTGAGCAGCAGAGTGGTGTGTTGTAAAACTTCTGCAGTCTGTGCTTTGGTCAGAAGCATATGAGGATGTTGCCTCAAAGGTTAGTGAATGTGATTTAAAAGTAGGTGTGACTGACAGTTACTTGAACTGTGAAACAGCGAGAGTACATCTTTGTATTAGCTCTATAAAACAAATAATTCAGGTTAAAAAAAAAGAAAGCAAAGGTTTTACTGATGATCAGTAAGCATTAAAATAAAATTAAATTTCTATTGATTTAAACAGATTTAAACATAGGAATGATATGAATTACATAAAGAAGTATAATAGGAATTACACAGCTGCATTAATTTTATGTACTGGTAAATGTATGAAATATAATTTTATTATACAATGCTGCTGGGTAGATCACCATGAATAAACTCTTCTGCTGCAATGCCTAAAAGATTACGCCTGTTTATATATATTTTGAGTTTGTTTGTTTGCTTGTCTTTTATTGTCGCCTCATTCTCTCATCATTCACCTCCCCTTATGTTTGTTTTGCCTCTGTTAAATCTGGTTTCAACCTGGTTTATAAATTATCTGAGGTAGGAGGCCATCAATTTAGTAAGTGTGTGTGTGCTGGCTAACACAGTGGAGTACCACAATAATAATGCTTCACTCTGAGGGTGGTGAGGTGCTGAAACAGCTTGCCCAGAGAAGCTGTGGATGCCCCATCCCTGGACGTGTTTGAGGCCAGGTTGGGCAGGGCTGTGAGTAACCTGCTCTAGTGGAAAGTGTCCCTGTCCATGGCAAGGGCGTTGGAACTGGGTGGTCTTTAAGGTCTCTTCTAACCCAAACCATTCCATGGTTTTATGAATAATTTTGTTGGTTTGTTGGATTCCTAGCGATACCAGTGAATCTCTGCCCAGGGAGTAAGCTTTGTAGGACTGGGTTGTTAATATCTAGCAGAATTCATAGAATTTGGGCAGGAGGAGAGGATACATGGTAAATATTACCTGGTGCATACTGCTTTGGCTGAAAAGGTCAAGGCAGAACAAGGTAACCAATCAAGGCAACTTGTAAATCTCATAACTTTAGCAATCCTGTTTGGGGAAGGATATGCTTTCCCTTAAGACAGAGGATAGGTTTGATGTAGCAGAAAGTAAGACGAGGTGTGCTACAAACTCTATACTACAGAAGTCAGTAATTTGCCTCTAGTGTTCACAGGACATTATGAATCAGGTCCCACAGAAGGAGTGCCACTCACTGCTTCTCACTCTATGGCTCCTGATGGGTAGTCCGAGCTCCTGCACATGTAGATCACATGGTGTTGTTCCTTTAGATAGTGAAAGTGTCAGTGAGGTAGCCTTGAAGGGTGACATATAACTGAACTGCTGCAAAACTGGGAATTCAGTTGGGAACTTGGAACTTTTCCTCATTTAAGGAGCCATGAGAGAGAACAGGGAAGGGACTGAGAAAAGTCACTGGTCTAAATGTTGAGAGAGAGAACTTCTGAGGCAGGGGAAAATCAGAAGATAAAAATATCCTTGCATTTAAAGCACAGGGTGGGGCAAGAAAATAAAGATGGAGGAAGTTTCTAGATAAAACAACCTTTAAAAGTACTACAATTTTTTATGTGATAAACTTCATTCAAAGCAAACAGAACAGCTGCAAAATATGATAAAAATCACTTGAAAGTTCATTGATTTTGCAGTAAAACTCTAAGTACTTCACTTTATAATAATTGTTCCTCTCATGCTTTCAAATCCTGTACTTGAGCTACAAGAGTATTCAGGTCAGGGCTGCGTTCAGAAAATAGGCACAAAAAGACAATGAAGCTCAACTAGAGAGATACTTTAATCATGAGCTAATTTACAAACCAAAGCAAAACAAAATCATTTTTGTCTAAGATTATTAGAAGATGCTAATTCTCTGCCTAAAATTATCTTTTTTCCTGTAACCTAAAAAAAAAAAAAAATTAAAACCTGACTCTTATCTTCCTAATTAAATTTCGTGACTTGGCTTACATGGTTGGTTAGATTTTTTTTTTTCCTTGTCTAAGGACAATATGCATGTGTTATTCAAATATGAGCTCCTCTGTAGTATAAACTCATATAAACACTGTCCTGATGGTGCTAAACTAAAGATAGTGCTTTATCTAATAATTTTCTCTTGGCTTGTAGTTATATTTAAAATAAGTAAGCAGCTTTTATGGAAGAGACACACATGTGACAATGGAGCTCTGCTAAGCATATGCAGCCTTGTAAAATTTGTAAGAGACTTAAAAAACCCCCAAACAAACCCAACAAACACCCCCCCTCAACCCTACCCCCCGCAACCTAGCAATTTAAAGCAATCTTGGGTAGTAAGAGCATTTCTGTGATCATATGATAAGGACACACAGCATCAGAGGTAGGCAAGGTAAGAATAGACAATATTAATTTGAACGAAAAATGTGAACATATACTTTCTTATCTGTAGCAAGTTTTATTTTCTGGAAACACTTGTGAGACCATTTTTTCCTTTTTTTTTTTAATTTTTAAAAAACAATTATAGTGATTCTGTGTATGTGCATGCCAAACATTTACACAGAGTTGCTTGCAATCTTTGTATATGAATTAAGTATTTTGATGTACATTTTTTTCAGATTATCATTGCACAGCCATCTTGAAGTCTCTTTAGAGCCTTTATGCACATCTTGTAGCCTATTAGTAATCTGTCTAATAAATGAGCCCTTGGCTCAAGGGGCTATTCATTTATTTAGGTTAGACATGAGCTTGACAACTTGACTGAATTTGGTCTTGTTGGACATCATCCAATCCAGGATAGTAATGACATCATCTACTTTAGGAGACCCTTATGCACTATAAGCAATGGGGTATGGAAAGTTAGTAGACTAGTTGAATGCACCGTGTACAGGAAGAATATTTTGCATGAACTGTTAAACCAACATTTCACCCCTTCCAGTTCATGAACACCTGGGTGTGCTGGCAAGCAGAGGAGAATATGGGTGAAATGACTGCCTGAAGCAATTTGCTTTCTGAGTGCTTTCAAGTTTTTGAAATCATACAACCCAATAGTCACGTGGGTTTTCTATGATTTAAAATGTTTGATGACATTCAGTGCTGTCCTAAGTATGTAGCTATACAAAGCAATAATATATATTTCAAGTCTTTCGTATTAGTGAAGTTCAAATGTTAATAATGCAACCCTTCATTTCAAAAGACTATGCTTGCACAAAGGCAAATGTCAGCAAAGGTACAAGCCCATTATTTCTCTTTTTTGGATATCTCGTGGCATCTTTCAAAAGGCAGCTCATCTTGTTTTGTTCTCCTCTTTGTTTACAGGCTATGCAGCCTGTGCCTGCTGCAGCACTGGTGTTCTTAGTGTGATCTAACCTTCTTCCCATCACACAGGGCAAAGATGGACCTAGACCTTGTACCAGCTGCCTGAGCTGCAGGTCCTGGGGAGTCCTCCAGCTTTGTCTTGTCTGATTTGTTCTGACTGCTGTGCTGCCAGCCAAGCCTGTGGGTGCACTGAACCGATGCCCCACCTTAAAGACTTTTGCCCTTTAGTTTGCTTGTTCTATAGGGTTCTCTGGACACTCTTGTTTAAGAAAGCACTCTCTGCATTGCTGATTGTTTCCTCTTTCCACATTTCTGGGCAGTTCTTCTAACCGCATGAGTCTGATCAACCTGGTGTACTCAGTAAAATACATCTCTCATTGCTGCTGTCAGCAGTCTGTGATCCTATCATTGCTGATTTGTCAGATTTCCCAGGAGCCAGTAATTTTTTAATGCTGTTATGTGCACATCAGACAAAGAAACAGTGCAAGTGAGAGTGCTGGGTGTTGGAGCATTATTATTCACTGCTGGACTGTTGGTTCTGCTCCTTGCCACTTTGACCTCGTGGTGATGCACTGTGCACCAAGTTTCACAAGTGAAAGGTTGTGATAGAACCTCTGCAAAAATGTATTTAATATAACACTGTTAAATCTGTGTGAGCCTATTTTTCAGGCAGAGAAGCCATTATACAAGGGCATGTGTTTATATGTCCTTTTATTCAAGGTCTATCTGCAAACATTTGAGGGCAAGTTTAAATGATGGTGTGGGGCCAATCCTCTCATCTCTTTTATGAAGCAAGGGGTTTGACTGCTCTCAACTAGCATAAAATGAGACTGCATTGGGAACAACCAAATACTACCTGGTCTGCAATGAAATCAGAGCAGCAGATTTTTCAGCAAAAGTGTGCTATCATTTTTGACTCTGGAAGCTCTCTAATTTCTCTTCCCTCTTATCCACATATTTGAGTTCTTCTCAGCATAAATATTTGTACTCCAAGATTTTTTTTTCCCCTTTAATTTGATCTTAGAATATGTAATACTGAGTAATGCCAGTGGAAGAGCATTTCTCAATACACTTCTCTTTCTGCTGACAGCCAGTGCATCCTGCAGATGACACAGCTAACAATACCACATTGTGTTCTTCCAGTAGACAGGGGGCCTATATTTACTATGCTCCTGAACTTTGTCCTATCACTAAAGAAATTACTTGTACCTATCCCCAGTATTGTGCTCACATTGCCCTTGTAGACTTCCAGCAGCAAGAGGAAGATGGGATTTGTAGGCAATACCAAGGCCTGGGCTGATTTTGTAATAATGTCCCGCACAAGGCAGATGAAGCATGGAGGAGATTTTGAAACTTTCTCCTCATAAGGATGGTGTTCTCAGGTGCTTCTAAAAGCACAGAACTATCCCAGATCTTTCTTTAGGTGTTCCAGTGCAGCTGTGGAAGAACCTGCTCCAGATTAACAAGCTGGACAGTGAGTAAATTTGGCATCAAAGCATTGATAAACACAAGCAGCCACTAAGTCCTCACACATAGCAGGACACTAAGATGATTGATGAAGAGACTAAAACATCTGCAACGTGTAATTTCTGTGTTAGTCTCATACTGTTCTTGCAATATTGTTCCATGAAGTGCATGTACTAGCCGCTGTAGATTGGGCTGTACAGAAGCTGTAGAGTTACCTCTCACTTCAGGGCTTAGATGTGGTTACAGTTGGCTCAGCATTTGTGGTGTAAGCGATTCCATGAGACTGTCAATGGAATTGCTCCTCTTCTGTCTGAGCAAATGTTGACTCTCCTTTTTCTTCATTTAAAGAGCTTAATTTAAACACGGCTGCTTATTCTGTCTTCTGGAATGCACCCCGTCTTCCAAGGTTTGAGAAAACTTCATGAAGCTAACACATGAAATCCAAAGCTATGCATCAGCTATCTCTGACGAGAAGATATTAAGATTCAGTTATTAATAATTTTGTAACTTTTGGACTTAACTCTCAATGGACTTCTACTGGATTTATTTTTGGATGGCTTGTAGTATACAATTGGGTAGGGTTTAGTTCATTAAATTGCAAAAGTTTTCAAGCCAATGCTTACATTGTCCATCAATATCTTGGCAGAATTATCCATGATTCTTCTTAATTGAGGGAAGCGGTGAGAATGGGCATCCAATTAGTGCATTCATTGTCTCAAACATCCATTCCTGTTTACGCTTCTTGGAAGCTTTCTCAATGTGCTGTGTTGTACTGGCCTGAGAATCACACTGGTCCTGACCTACTTGGCCTGTTAATCTCGCTCATCCTCTGTCTGTCCCTTTGTCTGACTTTTGTAGTCTGTGATTCTGGGACAAAATATGTCGATGTCTTTGTCCTTTGGATATTCCTTGAAATGCCAAGCTTCTAGGCACCCTAAAACCACTGAACTTAATATATGAGTGTAAAACTGAACCTCTTAATTACTTCTCATGAGAGAAAATTCTGCTTCATGAGGTATTTCTGGAGCACCCTGATGCCATGACCCAAAGCACAATGCAGTGCACTGTAGAGATCACCCTACTGTGTGCAGTGCAGAGGCCAGTTTGCCATTTTTCCCCCCTAAATGTTAAATTGCATCTCAGGTAGGATGGCTGTGCACTGAGCTGCACATGGCAGCGCTGCTGTGCACTGCAAGCATCCCCAGGGACCCTTAGGAATTGTTGATCACTCACAGCAGTCAAACAGGCTGGTGGTCAGAGCAGCATCTCACACCACAAGTTCACCAGCATGAAGGGATGGACATAGACCAGCCTGTCACATGGCAGTCCATCCCAAGGAGGGACTGTGGTTGGCTAGGCCTGTCCCCTCCCCAGGATCTTTTCCATACTAGAACTGACGTAATGGCACTGGTATGCCCACTTTTAAAATGTGCATTGCTGTCATGGTGTCCTGGCTCCTGAGATGATGGGGCTGGGAAGCTCCTTCTGCCTTGTTAAAAACAGCATTATGTCCTTCACCACACACCTCTGATCTGATTTTTTTATTGAGATTCACAGGTTAGTAAGATTCAAGACTATTTATTACTTTAATAATAATAACAATGTCTCCCTAATGCTAATTTCTGGGTGTCTAATGAAATCAGAGCAGCCTGGTGTTGCAGGGGTGAGGAGCACTTTTAAATTGCCTTAACTCAAGGCCCCTTATTGGAGACAGCCTCAATGACTGTGGCAGGAGCACTGCCTAGGCAGAGCCCTAGGGCAGATCAGGAATTGAAAACATGGGTTTGACACTACCTTTGCTCTGTGCCCTGTCATTTTGGGATGCTGTGCTGGTGTGAAATAGCCATCATACACTCAGACCAGATCCTAGCTCTTTACATGTAAAGCCAGATTTGGTCTAATGATGAAAGAAAACCCAACTACCTGCTCATAACCTTGTGTTTGAAAATGTGACTGCAGCACTGATGTGTGTAGCTCTGTAAGTGTATATCAAAATACAAAAATGTGAAATGTCCTTCTTAAGTACATCGAGAGTCCTATAGTTAAGGGATCTTGGTTTAGAGGAGGAAGGTTGATTAGAAATAATAATAAATTCTGTAGAATATGTGGCCATGACACATTCAATCTGGTAAACCTCTTATGTCTCACAACCCGATCACGAATTTTCTGTGTCAGTGGGTGTGTAATCACTCTTAATACAATGATTTGCAGCTTGTGTGCAGACAACAGATAGATACACTTAAATTAGGAAGAAATATCCAGAAAATGTTGTATTTGTAATTAAATAACATTCTGACATTGTATGTGCAGTGAGACTAAAATCTGTTAGAAGTCAGAAAAATGTAGCAGTAATTTTCATCTGAAAATCTGTATCATTAAGGAATTGTCCAAGATTAGACCCCTACAAGCATTAGCTTGTGAACACTGGGGAAAAAAAAAAAAGAGCAACAGCTTTAAGCATTAATGTGGTTAATCCCACAGCGTAGCACTTGGTTAGAGTCAGGATTTGGAATTATAGCTCAAATGGTGATATTTCAAGGGGAAGGTCAGTTTGAATCAGTGATAATACTTTGCGTTTTTGCAGTGCCTTCTGAATAAGAACCTCAGAGGGGTTTATAGACATTAGTGAATTAAGGTTCTCAGATCTCTGCCAAGACTGCAGTTTTATCCCCCTTGTATAGAGGGGGAAAACCAAGTCACGAAGAATTTAAGTGGCCCTGCTGAAACAGCAAAGAGTGGTGCTGTGCAGGTTGCTCCTGGATCAGTAAAGCTCTGTAGGGAAGCATGGGCATGACTGTGGGGAGCAGGATGTGCCCCCTGCAGCAGCAAGGATACAGTGAAGGGGAATCTCGGGAAGATGAGTTTGGCACTGGTGTTTTGTGCATAAGAGTTAGCAGTTTCCTTCATCTTGTTATCTTGAGATGTGTTTTACAGCAGCTCCTCAAAATGGTCTTCTTACTGCTCTTCCAATTCACAGTGGCTGAGCTGTTCTGTCCTGCTCTTTGTGCCCATTTAACTTCTCAGCAATTCTTTTTCAAAGAGATCTTTAACTACTGGAATTTGGTGGAAGACAGGTTCTCCCCCTTTTTTTCCCCCTCCAAATGGAATTCTGTGCTAGACAGGTGTTCCGTTCTTACACAGCAGGAGGCAGGGATAGGCACTGAGGACACCAACAAGCATCCTGCCTCAGAGTTCTGTTTCATTTTGGATAGTACTTCCGGAATGTGGCTTACAACACAACCTATTGTTCATATTGAGACTCAATTGAAATCAATTGCTAACTAAATTTATGTCTAAATTAATCAATCACAACTGTTCAAATCATCTTTATATGCATAATTTCCATTAAGGTGAACATAATTATTATATTCCATATTTAATGAAACATATTGTTTGGTAAGGCCAGCAGGACTAGGGCAGTGATGGTCCCTCTGCACTCAGCACTGGTGATGTTGTACCTTGAATACCATGTTAGTTCTGGGCCCTTCGTTATGAACTTCAATGTGTCTTGTTCCACTCTGAGGAATAGAATCCCTGGCACTGAACAACTAAAAGGCGTGGTAACTGCAAAGATATTTCCAAAAGAAAATCTTTATGTTCTGGAAAAAAACAAAATGACAACAACAAAAAATGATGAAGAAAATGAAGTAAAATCACTGAGCTTTGCAACTTAGAAAATGAAACTGTGAGTTCATTTAACTTGATCAACTTAAATTATGTCTCTGTGGTATGCCCCAGTTTCCATCTTGCACACTGTATTCCAATGCGTAAGTTTATCTGCTAGGACCTGCCTTTTTCAATAATTTTAAATGGTTTCTATAAGATTTTTCATCAAATGCTATTGATCTTCTTATTTTAAATAACAACAAGGTGGGACAGGACCATAATTGCAGGCCCATTTTTGTAGCTGGAGGAGCAAAGTATTGAGGGATTTTTCAAGTGTAATAGCAATTTAATTGAGAGGTAACTAACTCAGGATGTCTCCAGTGATCTCCTTTACAGAGTCTCAAAAAATTAGGACAAAACCAAGAGATATGCTTATTTATTTCTAGATTCTTTTTGCTATCCCAGATGTATGTGAGCAGCAATATTTTGTAGTATTTGCTTCTATTCTCTAACAGCAAGTAATAAGGCCACAAGAAAATGATTTGCTAAGTAGCAGGAGGAAAGGCCAAACTTGTTAAGGAAATAATGTTAGTTTCAAGATTCTCAGGGGATATTAGAAACAATGGAGAGTAAAACAAGTATTAGAATTGCACACAAAAAGTACTTGACATAGAAAATATCTAAACACCCAAACCGCATTTGTGCAAAATGCTGTGATGTTCCTCTGTTGGGAAGAATACAGAAGGGAGCAGGACTAGAAATGCCAGCTATTCATTTTATTAAGAACTCAGAGAACAGAAAAATGAATAGGTAAATTAAATTGTAATAAGAACTGAAGAAATGGCAATGCTTTTAGTTATTAAAGCCCATTTAATAGCAGAACTTTCATAATTAAAGTGACTCACCGTGCATCTAACAAGAGCGCGCATGCAGTGTCACTGCATGTAGTTCGTGGTAAAAGCATGGACACACCATGCTCTTTACTCAGACTTGTGCACATAGAGGATGGAAGCTTCCTACTTGTATCTGTTAGCAAAATGTCTGCTTTTCTCCTAGTTTTGCAGGTTGTCTACTTTTGTGCCACAGCTTGTGCTTCAGCTCAGTAATGCTTCAGTCATGAGCCTCTGCAAGGTCTGCTCCACATGAGCAAATATGCTTTAGAACTGATTCTGGTCATGGGTGGGAACAGAACAATGTGGTGGTGTCCTTTCCTTGAAGAGTTTGAGCAATGAATGTGAAAATAAGAATTCAGGTATGTGCACTAATGGAAACAACTGTGATTCTTTAAGGAATATTGTCCCACCCTCTGACAAAACAGAGAATTTCACCCCATCCTGCTCAGTTTACAAACTAACTAGTGTCTTGATAGCAAGTTTGTCTTTGTGTGTAGTTTCAGGCCTTGGAGCAGGCAGTGGTGATGAGACTGCACTGTAGGGTTGGTTTGTTTTTTGGGATGTTTTTGTTTTGTTGTTTGTTTTGTTCTGCGGGCTTGTTTGGTGTTTTTGGTGTTTTTTTAACCTATAGTTATCAGTACCTTTCCTTTGGAGTCCAGGGCTGGTAAGTGATGTGTCAGTTAATTCCTTTGGTCAGACTCAGGCTGATGCAGATATCATCTTTTGGTGTGAAGAGAAAGGGTTTACCCCAGAGCTATCAAGGTATGAGCAAGACAGAAGTGGGTAGGACATAGAAAGCAAGCTGCCCTCATCCCCATACGCTTTCCATTGGCCAGAGGTGTCAGGCTGTGCACGTGGCAGGGGTGACTTCATGCCGTGAGATAACTTCCCAAAGTCAGGGAGTGCAGGGCAGAAAGCTGACTTGCTGAGTTGCAATCTGCTTTTGGCAGAGAAGAGATACACAGCACCCCTTGCTCAGAGCAGATTGTACAGTTACCTTTTAGCCCTTTGCTAGTTGTTGACAGAGTTTGTTCTGTTCACACTCCAATACAGGGACACTAGTTCACAACTTCCTTTAATGTTAAATCTAGAAGTTTAAAAATAGAAGGCAGGAGCAAGAATTCCATAAACACATTGCAATTAATTATATCAAATATATCTATTATATAACACCTTATGAAAATATTATTATAATACAGATATCTGTCTCTACAGTCTTAGAGATTTCCATTTCCATCTTTTCCACAGGAGGTGGAAAATTAGTCATTAGTGCTAAGTTTTATCATAGCTATGGAGAAATGATAGAATCATAGAATAGCCTGGGTAGATGGAGGAGGCTTTAAAGATCATCTAATTCCAGCTCCTCTGCCATATGCAGGGACACCTTTCACTAGATCAGGTTGCTGAGAGCTCCATTTAACCCAGCCTTGAATGCTTCCAGGGATGGGATGTCCCCAGCTTCTCTGGGCAATGCCTTCCAGTTTCTCACCACCCTCACAGTAAGGAATTTTTTCTACTATCTAATCTAGAACTACAGTCTTTCAGTTTGAAACCATCTTCCCTTGTACTGTCACTACATGCAAAGCTGTTTGCTTAACATAGATAGTCCTGCAGTTTTTTTCTTTGAAGTTTGATTCTCTTTTTACTTGAATTTTTCTGTTGTTGTTAACTGCTAGCTTCTATTTGTTAATATATAAACTGCTCTGTTGATTTACCTGCAAGCTGCTTGGTAATTTATTTTGGATGTAGTATTATTTTTGCATTACATGTTGGGCCAAATATTGTTTGATGATGAACTGTTCACACTGTTGGAATGAAGCTGACTACCCCAGCTGCAGGGTTGCTTGGGGTTATTTCTTTTTTTCTGACCAGTGCACATCAAGGAAAAGCAATGGCAATGGTGCACTTGAGTTCATCAGTTTTTGGCCCGTGGTCCTTTTCAGTCTGTAACAGAGGGACAGTTACAGAGGAAATAAAAGTGTAAATCCAGTTATGTTTTTCAACACTGAATGCTTTTCTTATCTTTCTTACTCTCTTTTTTTTTTTTTTTGCTCTCAACTGAAAAGGAGAGATTGGCTGTTACTTAGCGTGCTTTAACTCATAATCTCCTACTATTAAACAGCTATAGTATTTCAAAATTGAAGAAAACTGATGCCATTTTTAAACTGAGATGTTACATTTTAAGGAAAAAAGTACATCACCCTTTTTATGAAATTCTTTCCATTCTCCTTCTTCTTGGACTTCAATTTATGTTCAACTTGTATTCACTTATGGCTGTGAGATGAAAGAGGAAGGCATGGCCATAAATGCTTTTGGTAGCTGGGACAAAGGGTTGCAGGGGTGGAAAGACGGAGAGACCTTCCTGAAGCAAAGAAAACATATGCAAACCTAGAGCCTGCAGTATCACCCATATCTGATGTGACAATTATAGGTCTGGTTCTGTTGTGGAGATTATCTAACCTTTGGCATTACCTGCATGTGGGATTATCTACATTTCTGTATGGAAAAGGAAGAAAAAAATTGTATGCACGTGTGACAAACTGATAGAGTTGATGATGTCACTTTCAATGGATTTCTGCCTGAACCTTAGAAAAGCTCAAATTCTTGTTGCAATTAGGTCTCTACATTATTCTGTGGGTTTGAATCAGGCCTTATTCACTCCACCTCAGTATAGCTCCGGCAGATCTGATCTTAAAATATCAGCAAATATTTCAAAAATATTTGAAAAAATCCAGTTCTGCCTAGGCACTAGTCACTAATGTTACACTGACTCCTGCCCTTAGTTTTGAAAATGTTGAGGTAGAAGTTGAATATTTGTTTCACCCTGAAGGTCTATGGCATATTTGGAAGGCTGACACACAGAGCTGACACCTTTGCTGGGGCATCTACCACCTGTACTTTCAGGAAGGAAATGCAGCACAGTATTACCAAATCAAGGACATGCTCTACTTGAACCGTGGTGTCTCCCCACATGCTGTGGATCTATAATCTGTGGCTTAGCCAAGATCCTATCTGTCAACCAGTTTCCTGCTGCTCTGGTCCAAGATTGAAAAAGGAGAATTCTTTGGCCTCTGTGTCAACAAATGGGTGCTGGTGTGCTGCACCCCAAATCCCAACACCTCCGAAACTCACTTGTGTGCGGAGCTGCCCCTCAGCCTGGCCATGAGCTGAGCTGCACACCCAGCTGCTTCCTCTGGCTTGTGATAATGAATTTTTTATGTCACGGTGGAATTTAAAAAGGAATTGCTCGGATTCTAAAGCTCATTGGTTGCTAACAATAATAACAATAAAAAGAACCATTTCTTAAGGACTAAAAACTAATCAGCGAATGTGTAGTTTCTGTGTCTCCTGCAGGTTCTTGTCTTGTGGGGCTGCCAGACTGCCTGAGTCACGTGACTGGCTGTCTGATTTCCGACTCAAGCTTTTCATTTCCTAAATGATAACGGATAAAAGATAAAATCTGGCACACACAGGTAATCTTTGCCATCTTAATATTTGTTAAGCTTTTTGATTTACTGAGAAGTTAAAGTCACTGCAGGTCACAAAACCTGCACATTAGATCTGCTTCATAAAACACTGTGAGTGAATGCTTTAGTCATTCATTTCACCATCTTTAAACCAATGTAGCTGAAGAATTGTACCTCCAATTTATAAATCTTTCAATTTATTTCTGATTCCAGTTTATAGGATGGGACTATATCCAGCTTTTCCCAGCCATTTGTGCATAGCTAGAGAAGAAACCTAACATATTTCTTGCATAATGGAGACTTGATCCAGCTTACATTTGTTAAATCATCCAAAAGGAAATATTCTCACTAGGAAACTTTTGCACACAGTTAACGTATCCAATCTGACCTGTGTTTTAAATTTCTGCTGTTCTTCTGCATATTTCTCTCTCCCTCCCCACCCTAATACTTGCACTCACCCCTTCATTCTGTGAAAGAGAAATATGATTATCATAGTATCTCTGTCTCTGTTCTGCACATCTGCTCCCCACCCTTTTTCTGAAGGAGACATGTGATCTACAGAGAAATTAGAGATGATCTGAACCATTTTGGATACCTACTGCTATGGGACGTGTGGAAGCCCATGGGTAGCTCAGGTTTCACATCTGCCAGCTTTTCAGAGGATGTGATCAAGGGCAGAAATAAGTGGATGATGATGATGAGGATGCCATGGAAACTAGTGTGAAGGAAATGGGATGCCTCCTCCCGGAAATGTGTGCCCCCTAGCCCAAATCAAGATCATTTGGATGCAGCAGTAAGGCTAACACAAAGGACAGTGTATTTTAAACAATGCATTATTTTAAAAAGGGAGCCTATGTCTTTAAAATACAGCATCAGAGTTACAATCTGCTTTAGATTTGGGCACGGTCTTTGACCTTGGAACGCTGACAGAGCAAAAAGGAGTGAAATGGGTCAAAGAGTCTGTCAGACAAGGTGAGAGATACTGAGCTTGCCTCTGATCTCACACCAACATGCGGTGGTGTAACTCCATTGCCCTCTGTAGATTTATGCAAACATATGGAGAGAAAAACCTGCCCCAGAATGATTCAGTACCAAAATAGACCCTTCTTTTCTATGGCAATGTAAAAGCCTTACAGGAGGAACACACAAGGTTCCAAAGGGCAAAATTTTGGCTTGGATTAATACTGCTTCCAGCCACCCCAATGCAGAAACTTCCCTCCAATTAGCTGACCTTGATGGATAAATTCCTCCTTTTTATCTTCCTCCAACCTTTCCCATATTCCATCTCTTCTTCTCCTTGATCCTCCTGATAAAGTCAGGCTGTCCTTCCAACTGTGATCAGTGGAGCCTTTAGCCAGTGCACAGCTCATTCTCCAAGGACTCCTGATGCCAGGGGCTCCTTTCATTTTCTCTGCAAATACTTTTCAACAAATTCAAAAGGCCTTATTGGGAAAGGAACAAAATACATTTGTGTGTAGTGATGTATCTGCTAAACGGTGTATGCTTTTCTCCATGCAGTTCTCAAGGGACTTTTAGGCACGTTCTGTGGGCAGAGCACATGGAATTGCTCAGATATATTGTTTGCATAGTGCAATGTTTTTCTGGGTATCAGATCCTAAGAGAGAATTAGGAACACACATAGTTTTTGGAGAGTTCCTGGGCTGAATAGGCTAGCATCACACCACCCTGTTCAGAGCCTGACTTTGCCCTTGCACTACAAGGCAGGTAAGTGTCTGGCCCTCACAAAGAGGTTTGGAGCACTTCAGCAAAGGGTCTGGACTCCCTCCATTGTCATTTCAGCTAGGAGAGAGCAATTCATCATGTGGCATCAGTCAGACACTTTGGGTAATTGATTTTGGGATAAAGAATTCGACCCAAAGTTCTTAATGTATCTGACTTGTCTGGTCAGCCAACTTTCTTTGGATATTGTGCAAACAGCAGCAAGTGGTGAGCTTCACGTGCAAGCTAGAAAAACACTGCTTGAACTGTGAGAGTTTTAGCAGCTCACAACTCAGTCCTTCAGTTGTGGGAAGGAGGATATTAATGGAAAGCAAAGAGTCAGTGGTAGAGATATGAGCAGGCATCTGAGCGCCTCTGACTTTCAGACAAAAAAGGAGTTTCATCTCTTTGGATAGGAAGAAAGAGGGAGTCCAACAGAAACCTCAAGAAATCTTGTAATGGAATAAAGAAGTACATGTATGTTTGCACTGGGACATATGCAAGGCAGGTATTAGATGTGCCAGTACCAAGTGCTTTACCCTGATGAATTGTCTACTTGTGCTATAAACCCACTTGCTTTTTTCTTTTGTCCCTCCAACATCCAACAAAGATACATTTTGTTTGAACCTCCAAATTTACCTCTGAGCAGTTTAGCTAAGAAAAAAAAACCCTGAGAGATGTGGCTGCACATGCACGCAATGACAAGAAGCAGGAAATGTACCAGCTGCTGGGGGAAAATGAGGAGAGTGCTTGCAGTCCCGGAAGGACTCTCGGTATTTCTTTTCCATGCATTTATTAGTTCACTGCTCTTTGACATCTTTCTCTCAGACACTATTTCCACTAGATTTTCTACTGGTTTAACAACAATTACCCTTTCCCTGGCTTTGAAGCTATTGTTCCTCATACACTCCTGTTTTGGGTTCACAAAAACATTTACTGTATTTTTTATTAGTCTTATGTCTCCTGAGTTCTCCTATAAGTTTTTATATTCTTCACATTTCAGATAACACAGGCCAAATTTGTATGACCCTGGCCTCAGTTTCTAATAAAATGTTTTTTCTCCAAGGTACTGGGAAGAAAGTCATATCTGGGATGCAATCCTGTGAAATGAATTCATTTTTTGCCTGTCCTCAACCTTAGATCAGGCAGCATTGTCTCATGATGAGTTTTGCTCTGTTTCTTCCTGAAGCCACAAGTTGCCTACTATGCTATCTTGAGAAAGTTAAATTCAGCCTTGACATTTGATTACTGAAATTCAGCCCTGCTTTCACGGAAAGGTTTGTAAATGTGACCTGACTTCTCCTTGTGTAATACACCTCCAACTCAGAACCTCTTTTAGGTTTGTTGCAAGCCCTCCTCATAGGTTTCAGTAGCTCAGGTCTTTTGCTGAGCATGGGATCACTTTTCGTCCTCTTTCTTCCTTCTCTTGGTCTCTGACTAGACAGTGGGTAGGTGATTCTGTGATGGACTACTCTGGGGCAGGTGCCAAGGGTGCCATGGCCCCCTGTGTACCTGGGTTTCCTCCCAGTGTGGGGACAGGAAGGGCTGGTATGCTCCCTGATGAAAAACTGCTCTGCACCTGACCTGCATGCACAGGTTGGAGAGGGAAATTGTCATTGGTCCCATCAAGCTGGACCATATGTTGAGGCTGAAGGCTTAGGATGCCTGTCCCTCCCTTGGCTTTGCCAGTGACATGGTGGGGGCTGATGTGGGAAGCTGGAATGTTCACGTACTGTTTTTGTGAAATGTGTGTGGCATCCCTGAGGTGAGAATCTTTCTAATTTAACCATCAGATATCACCAAAGTACTCTGTCTTGATATGCATGACTTTTTGCTAGTATTTCTCAGATTACTGCAAGTAATTCTTGACCTTCATAAATGAAGACTGTCACTGATTTTTTCCCCAGCTAATCAGTTCTACTACTTTAAAGAATACAAACATATGAACCAAAGGAGAATTAAACAGGTAGAAACAGTATTACTCTGGCTTTCTTAGAGAATTTAGGACAGAGCACTAGAGGCAGACAGGAAGATTCGAACTTAGATTTTCACACCTTAAGGAATAAATCTTCAAGATGGGAAATATCTTGGAAAGTTCTATGTCTGCATTTTAGTCCTGTGACTGACACTCGTCCGTTCTATTTCACACAGCACAACTTTTTATGTTGAACCAGTTTTTCTGAATGCATGATGACTTTCACTGTTAAATGATTTCTGTTCTCTACCATCTCAAGGTTTCCTTTCTGCTAAAGCATTTTCAGGGACTCCAGTCATCAGCAAAATTACTCACTTAACTTCTTCACATAAATGAATGTTCCTGACCCACAAAAAAAAAAAAAAAAAGCTGTGTGTTCATGCAAGACCTTTCCAGGTAGCTTTCAAGTCCTTTGTTTTCTGCTTGGTCTTGAGTTGTCAATGTTACTGTTCATTTGCATTTCACATCTCTGAGTAAGACAATGTCCTCAGGGTTCTGACTTGTTATTGGATGCCAGAGCTAAAAACGAAAAAATACCTTCATGTTCTATTGTATTTGATGGGGGATTCTCAGCAGTTCTGTGTCTCTTCCTGTTTGGAGGATATCTCCTTTGCTGACAAAGTTTGATACCTGCTGGTGATCAAGGTGTATCACAGAGTTAACCCTGTTCCTGCCAGGCAGAATGCTATTGTACTGTTCAGTTCATTTGCATGGGACGGGCCAGCATGTTTGAAGGAAAGTGTGGGGAACGGATGCCTGTCCTGCAGAGAGTTGTAGCTGAGGGATTGTAACAGTTTGTTCAGAACTTCCTTTCATTGGCAGATTTACACAGGAAAGATTTTATTAGTCACTGATCTATAGCAGTTTGGAGGGCAGACTTTGCTATACTGATGCAAAGGCCCTCCCTGCTGTGGTGATGGTGCTCAGATGAGCAGTTCTTGCCCCTTCATACCTGAAGGTGCCCTGTGGGATATAATAACAGAACACCTTCTGAAAGTCTGATGAGAGATTGTTAAAATCAATATAATTTTGTTGCAGGCTTACATGCCTGAGAGACCTCTGTTAAAATAACAGTTTACTGAGACTAAGGAAGCCTGTGAAGAACCAGAAATATCACATCTAGATTTTCACAAACTTTGTTGTCTCTGCCTACACTAAGATGTTATGGTTGGTGGGCTTTTGAATCTCAGGCAATAAAGGACTCATTTACAGAAATTTCAAGTTAGTAATAGACTTCCTCTTAATTTCTCTAATAGACATTTCTTCACTTAGTCTGCTGTAATATTCCTCAGAATAATTCTTAGCTTTCATAAACCAAGATTCATAATGAATTGTTTCAGATATTCAGTCCTGCCATAAAAAAGAAGAACATTACCCCATGGAAAATTAGATGGGCAGAAACAATATTGCTCCATCTTTCTGCCTAATTAAGGTGAACATTTAGTTCCACCCAACTTCTATATGCATGGTATCATTTAATTGTTTTGTTACTAGAAGAGCCCAGGGAAGAATGTACCTTGTTTGTCTGTTTACAGAATCACTGTGATTTCCTCAGTTTCTATAATTATTTAATAATAGGCAGTTAATTCTCAGTTCCAACGAGCTGCCAGCTCTCTTGCTCTACCTCTAGGACAGCTTCCACTGTGAAAAGCAGCTGAAGCAGTGGCTGATTTTGCTGATTCCTTCCTGAATATCTTAAGGAATCAAGTCACTCACTGCTTGCAGGATAAGCCATTTCTTCTGATAGTCTTTTAGAATAGAATGTATTTACAGAAAAAGCCTTTGGTTTCCAAACACACATAAATTATTTGTGGAAGTGTAAAACGGAAATCAAATTGCAGGACTAGCAGGGACTTTGCCCTGCAGCTGTCCTGGTCTGACATGAAGCTCATCGTTTCTGTCCTGTGTGTAGCAGGCATGTGTCTCATTGGAGAAGGGATAGTATTTCATATACTGTAGTAAATCCATTATTTAGGGAAAAAAAAAAAAAGGGATGAAAGAGAGTCCTTTTAAGGTGTCTGTAGGATACTTTCTGTGTCCTCTTTGGTGTTCTATCTTGTTTCCATACTGGCAGGTATCCCTCAAGACACTCCTTTTGGTCTCTCCAGCCCACTAACCTTGCAATCCTTTGGATTCTATTTTGCTGTTTTATAGACTAGTTGTTTTGCTGTATCTCACCTTATTTTTTACTTCTCTTTTCAGTTATCGTTTATATCTATTACCCAAAGCATTATTTTGTGTTTCACCCAGATCCTCCCTTATTTGCATTTCTTAAGGACCTCCCAGAAGCACCAAGCACCCTTTGTTCAGGTGTCCCAAGAGACACAGATATTTCTTGAACATCCTGTGACTTAAAAAAACAAACCAACCAACACCCCCCAAAAAAACCCCCACAAAACTAAAACCTAAACAAACAAACAAAACCCCAAGAACTTTTTCTATCAAGATGAATCTGATTAAAAAAATTCCTATTCATGACTCCCAAGTCACTACTCTACCATGTTTCATTTGGTTAATTTTTGAAATGAAAGGTAGTGTGGCAGTTTTGTGTCTCTAATCGTTCTACTGTGGAGGTGGAAAACCTTCCACAGTAAGTTTTGTTGAAAATGGTACCTTTATGTGAGAAATGTAATAGTTCAATTTTCCCAACAACAGCAGTTCCTCATTTGATTGGAGAACTCAGGTACCCTAAGGTGAACGTTATGGAGAAGCTTGGGATGGCCCTGCACAAGGTTATGCATGTGCTGTGCTTCACTACAAATTAATAATGTCAGGTGTGTTGCCCTTGAGAAGTGGCTATACATGTAAACAGAGGTAGGTTTAAGAACATACTTCTAGTTGCACTTTCTTGTTTTATTCATAAATTCACACATTCTATAAGTGTTTTGGGTTTTTTCCCCTGTATTTTCCTATCATCACACAAATTATGATCGTGCTGAATTGCAATACAGTTGCGATTCTAACAAGATTTTGTTTCTGTAAGGGTAAGCAAAAACCTGTTCTTGTAGTATAGTAGAAGTAGTCATGTTGCTAACAGTATGAGTTGCGTGAATGTTTTCCAGGATAACAAAGTTTTTAAAACTGTAACATGATTTGCAGGTATTTTCCTGATCTTTGAAAAACAACTCAAATTTTAAAAGTACTGAATATATAGTCTACATTAAACATTTTCGTTATTAATTTATTGTTTGTAATAAGTTTAACCCTAATCCAATGTTTATTAAAACTGGACAGGATTTATTAAATTGGTTCAAGATTATCAAATATGTGCAGATCTTTACATATATTACATTAATTCTCTTTCTAAATATTTGCAAAATTTATTAAGTCTTTGTAAGACTTCTAAAAATGTTACATGATGCACAGATTGGCCTTATTCATAACACTGTCAGAATTCACTGATCATAAATATATCTGAAAACAGCACCTGAAAAATGAAACAGCACAGCATGGTCATTCCAAAACCCTTTTGAGATGCTATATTTAAAAAATGTGTTTTTGTAAGGGAAAACTTTCAGACATTTCACCTTCTTTTGCAAGAAAGTGAAACATCTCCTTCACAGATGGGGTGTGTACGTGTGTACTCTGCTTTTTGCCCTCCCTGGTGTAACTGGGAACTTTGCCAATTCCATAGTGCAATTTAATCAGTTCTGCAGCCCCAGTGAGCCATTCCGTGCAACATCCATACCAATGTGCCTAGTGAGGGCACTGAATTCAGATTCAGGAGATCTGGATTCAGAATTTTTATGGAAATTAGAATTAGTAATATTTAGGTGTATTGCACTGAGTATTCAAACTCCAAGATGGTACAAATCACCAGGAATTTCTGAAAACCTCAGTGTTACTCTTCCTGTTTCTCAATTTGTTTTCTGCAAGATAAGGGAAAAGACATGATCCTGAGAGTTAGGGCAGGTGGACGGAGATGAGCTGATCATTTTTGGATACTGTAGTCATCACAATCATATAAATACCTCTTAGGTAAAGCAGATTTTTTTTGCCACTGATAAAACATTTTCAGTGTAGGAAATATTTTACTTCAAAAAAGTATTCACCTGAAAGTTTTGTTTTATGGAAGAATTTTTGATGTTTACTAAAGAGTAAATATTTGACTTAGGGTTTTGTTTTTTCCCTTGCCTATTCTCAACAGCAACACTTATGTTTTTTTGCTAATAACTACAATACAATCAGTGATGCCCAAGATGTGTTTTTTCAGTGGAAAAAGGTGAGGATATTTAGCAGCAAAAACGAAGAGAGAAATAGAGAAACTGCACATGCAGAGTGGCAATGCTTCAAAAGCTACATTTCCTATTATTAACTTTTAGTAATATAAAATATATTTATTTTTATTTAACATTAATAGATATTTTCTTATTACTTTATGGATATATTTGTTCTGTCAGTTCACTCATGTTTCCAGTTTACTTTCACTTCACCCCTGAAACTGATACTCCCCTTGTGCAGCTCGATTAGGGATGCCTATGTGAAGGTACAAAACCACTAATAATGATCACTTGGAAGTCTGCAAATCTGCCAAGCTCACAAGCTCACTCTTCAGCTTACCCAGACAAAACCTTAGTCCTGGCCTTTGATGGCACAAAGCCATGGTCTAGCATTGATGGTGGTTTCTGCTGTGACCTGTGCCAAAGGTCCAGCCTGGGCAGGCCTCGTGCAGCTGCAGTGGGGGACACTCAGTGCAGCAGTCTTCACTGGGCAGAGCTGTGTGTGCTGCTTGTGCTTGTGATACTAATTTTCCAGAAGAATTTTTCAACCGCCTCTGGCATTATAAATAAGAGGAAACCATTATAGGAATCCTGAGAACCAACTTCTAGAAAGTAAGTTCTGGCTTAATAGATAAATAATTGCTAGGAAAAGTAACATTCCACTTTTATTTTTCTCAACAGATCATGGGAAACATTATCCCAGAGACTGCCAGAATGCAAAGCTAATTTTCCTTTTTGTAATATTCCTTTTAGACATCTCCATTTAAATACATAAGCATTTGTCTGAAGTACACAGAAACATGGTATGGACAAGATCATTGTCTGATGCAAAGTAGAACAGGATTATGGAATTTCATTGGAGCCACAGTAATTAACACTGCTATGGGTCTAAGTGTGAATGCTCTAATTTTAAGTCTGTTTTCTGTTGTATTTAACCTCTGAGTAGGCTTATTACAGTAGGCATTGTTATATATCTTTTCCTGAGCTATTCAAACAGCCTTCCACAGAGTATGTGTGCATTTTGCTTTGGGCAAAGAAATTGCACACTTAACATTTCCGTTCTGAACTATGTCTTAAATGAACCCTTTTGTAGTTATAAAATATGTAGTTAAAGGTGTAACCCAGTGGAGCACTTAAATGTATGCTTAAGAGTCTGTACAGTCTTGTGGACTTTCTGCATCTATTTACCAAGAATATATTACTCCTGATCCAGCCTACATTTTGTTTTCAGGCAGCTGGTACCATGGCATGACAATTCACTCACAAGTGCATGTTTTATCCAGCTGTGGGAAATGCTCATGTTTTATTTGAGTCTGTGGAGAATTTCTAACAGTCAAACTAATGATGAAGAGGCCAAATTGGATAACAGGATGTTCATCAGGTTTTTTGCACTGGTCATATGGTTGGATAATTTGGAATGCATTTCTGCCTATGAAACAACTGACTGGAGTCTTCATTGAAGAACTAAGCTCTATTTCAAGAAAGGTGTGGAGTTTCTCAGACATTTCTGTGCAGCCTCAAATAGTAAATTGATCAGTCCCAGGAGTGATGACAGAGGTAAGATCAGTATGTAGCGTCCAAAAGCAGTATAGGAGTGAAAGTTAGGGTTCTAGACAAGGAACCATCTGCAAGCTAACTGCTGAGGCACTCCCACCAGCTGGTAGGAATTGCAGGCAAAGTGATCCATCTGGAACTCTGATAACAAATTCAGAACCACAAGCAGGTACCTCTGTAAATGAGGAATTCAGAGGCCTCCTGGAGAGGAGGAGAGGAAGCATCACTTTCTCACAAAAATCCAATGACCATGCTCTTGCAGATGAAGAGGAAGGATGGGTTCTAGTTTATTCATGCAAGGTACCATTTGGGGTCACACCTTTTTACATCCTAGGACTATGTGCAAAGCAGCAAGTAGTGAGATTCTCAGAGGAAAAAAACCCCAACACTTTTCATCTCTCTTGCTGGAATGAGGCTGCCCGTCAGTTGAGAACTGAAGCTGCATGGAGTGAGATGTTGTGGTGCATAAGGTCTCTCCTGTGGGAGTGAGAAAAATCAGTGAGACTGTGATTTATGGTAGCTAGTTGTTGACTTGTACCCAGAAACTATTTAGAAGGAAAAGATGAGAGCTCTAAACCTTTCCTCTCCTAGCTGAGTAGCTTACCCACAAGATGAGGATCAGATATTTCTGGCCCCATGATTCTTCCATTCCTGACTACACAGCAGTTTGAAAGTCTTCTATAGCTTCATGGTCTGTGCACTCTCATGGGATTTGAGTTTCAAAGTCTCAGGCTGAAGTGAGGCCCAATATTTTGACTTCATACTTAGACACATGCTATAAGTGCCAGAATATTTGGGAAGAAAAAGGCACCATCACTAGTGTGAGTGAATAATGAGTGTTTGGAATATACCTAGCTTCTCCAGGGACTTACATGCTGGGTTTTGTCTTTCATAAATCTCAAAGAGCTTTAAGCAGAGATGCCCAGGTGGTCAGCTCAAGAAAAGATAGATATCCTTTGGGACATCCTCTGTTGTGCAAATATAGCCATAGTTCGGTGAGTAAATTCCTGAACACTTTGTTGAATGCTGACCTAAAATAGTTCATTGTAATATCAGAGGAAGCCATTTAATTTCATCCAGTCACTTTATGTAGCTATACAAATTGTTGTTTGGCTAGAATGTATCAGCCAGAAAGGCAGCTTGTTTTCATTTGAAGGATTTAAAAGATGAATCCACCATTTCATCCAGTTCTTTACGCTCATGTTAAATTATACGCCTTATTCCCCAGTTGAATTTGCCTGGCTTTCATTTTCAGACAACAGGAGCACGGTCTCATGGAATAGCTGCAGCTGCTTTGTACTAGTTGTGTGGGAATAGTTTTTCAACTCAAGCATTTCTTAAAAACTGCCAATCTCTTTTCTTTGACTTCTCTGGAGGTCTATAGCTTTGCATGTACACGTTGTTTACTAGAGCATTCATTTGAGCCAAATAGCACATAAACAGTACGTGTGAGTTAAACAGCTACTGGTGGAGTGCAAAGTTATTGTTTATTAATTGTTCTTCTGGGTTTGTTAACATTTGATCTTCTGTAACACAATATAAAGATACATTTTTGGTGTCACAGCTTGCCCCAATTTAGATATATCAATCTGGTATATATGAAAGATGGCTTCATTTAGTGTCCTTGACATAACTAACCATACATTAACGGGAACACTTCTTCCTACATAGACTTACTATTTATTCACAATCTTAATAGATGGGCTTTGTGCTTAGAAATTTGTAATGCTGCTTACCATATATTTTAAGTCAAAGTGGATCTTTCTGTTCAGAATTCTCCATCTTCTATTTTTTTAATTTTTTTACAAAAGAAGTAAGTGCTTTCATTCACCTTGTGACTTACAAGCTATTGAGTAGCACTTGTTGTGTTTGAATGTCACGTTATATGTATCATAGCTGATAAAGAAATGTTGTTTTCCCTCTATTGATAATATATCTTAAGACACTTAAAACAAGATGCTTTTACTCAAAATGTCTGGCAAAGTATATTTAAAATAACATCATGAATTTGTTGGAGAAGATCAAATGGTTCTTTTTTCCTGTTCGTTCAGTGTGATGATTCCCTCAATCAGTAAACATCTGAGGACTGAGCATTAAGAAACACAGCTAGGCTGATATTAAAATGTAGCAAGGATTATACTGAGTTGGGTTGAAGATCCTGTTAGCCCAGTGCTTTGACTCACACAAGGAGCCAGTAATGCCAGTGAAGTGTAAGCTTCACTGTGCATGCAAGGCATGTAGGTTGGGGAGGCCTTTGCTTTGCAGGATTTTCTATAGGCACATGCTTGTATATCTACACACAGCAGCCATTTCCACAGCTGGAAACTGCATCCAAGCTACGTAGTTTATAGCCCACCCCCCCTGCAGTAATCCTGACATTAACAGCTTGGAGTTTATCTAATCCCTTCTGGCACCTTTTATGCTTTTGCCCCACTGCAGGACTCCCCCAGTTTAATGGTTGGTCAGATGTAGAAGAGTTTGTTTTCCTTTGATTCTAAATAGCTAGAAGAAGTGAAGCAACTAGATTTGCACACTTAGAGTGGTCAAACAAGCAAACAGGACACCTGTGAATGCCTTCTATCATTTGCAGATAGCATAGGTCCATGGCCCAAAGGGAGAGTTTGTTTTCTAGGATTAGACTTTTCACTACTGCAAACAGATTTTCTCTGAATTTCTGCTATTCATCACATGAAGGTGAATTTTAATATCCTGTTTCTTTAGTGTTTCAGAAAACTACTGAAACAGGCTTCTTTCTCTGTGGATATTAGAATTAATCTGCACAGCTTCCTTCGTGGCCCTGGGCCTTATTTTCCCCTGTGCCCCTAGGTCTAGGAATACAGAGAAGTTCTGACAGTGAGAAGAATGTAAGGGACTGGCCTGGTTCCCCTGGGCACTCAAAGAGCAAAATACCAAACAGGTCTAGTGAGGAGAGACTTGTTCTCTTTGGTCCAGGACAAGCTGGATTTATGTCCACTCCTGCCTCATCCTTTCCTATTCAGGAACTTCTGTCTTCCTGTAAGGAGTGGGTAGAGCAGAGTGAGTCATCCTGGCACTCGGCCACCTGGCAATGCTCCTTTTTTTGAGGAAAATCCCCCGGCTTTTGTAGGGCACTCCTGAGACCTAGCACAAAGGGGCCAGGATCTGGCCCAGGAACCATAACACATGCAGCTTACTGAAACTGCTTAACTCTATCCCACAGCTACAACACACCATTGTCTGCCCATCATATCTTGTGGAAGCTCATGGTGATTTTTTCCATGCATCTTATCCAACTGTATGTTGTTATCAAGTGCAGCTTCTGTTTGTTAGTTCCTTAGATAAAGGTCTCCCTAAGTCCGATCCACACTCTGTTATTGTGCCTCTTCCTATATCACTGTATGTGGTGCATTCCTTCTTTTATGTCTCTTCCAAGAGTATCTCAGAGCATCCATCCGTCATCTGGCGATAGGACTTGCTCATTGTGATTATTCTTTTTTTCCAGAAATAAAAATGTATGTCATACATAGTATTTAGCAACACTGTACAGAACTCTGCTCCGTATCGTAAAGAGATTAGGGTCTCTTAATGTAATACTGTTTCCAGCTGCAGTCATACACTGTATTTTTATTAACTGGAAGGTATGTATAGACGTGTCCTTTTCTCTTCTGTGTTTTACATCTGGATTCTACTCTTCTTCAAACTTATCCAGGGCAAGTTTACTGGAGCATATGTGCGTGCTTGTACACACCTTGGCATAGCTAAGACTGTTTCCAGGGAAGGTCTGATCACATCCTATACACATACTATACACGTGAGAGCCCCCAAAGTTAGCAACTGAGTAGGTTTTTAAACATAAGGCAGAATGTTTCTTGAATTTTTCGGGGGGATTTAATAGTTTTTGTGGTTTATTTGTTGGTCCTGTATATTTTTGCATTCAGCCATGGACATATCAATATCTTTAAAGACTTTCCACCTCTTTAAGTTTCAGGATTTATTGTGAAATACCGTTCATGCTTTGTTTCCTATCTCTTCAAAATTTTAATACCATGAAACTGACATACATGGGGATATGGTGTTTTTGGGCCCACCCTGGAAGATTGCTCTTTTTTGAGCTTTCTGTGAGTTCATAAGAGGTACAAGTTGGGTTATCTAGGAATGAAGTCACATGCCCCAAACAGGCTCCATCTGAAATGAAAGGCAGCAGCACTGTTTAGCAACACAGGCCTACATGAACACAGAAGCCTGGTGTGAGCTCTCCATCCTGTTTTTTCAGTCAATAATGAGCTAAAATCAATGGAGAAAAATGATGGGCCATTTTTGAAAATGTTGGCTCTGAAAATCCACTGTCCTAAGCGCATTAGAAAAAAAAAATACAATCACAGAAATAGTAATAATAAAAAAATAATTTTAGACATGGAAAATCTCATGCTGGTTTTCAAAATTTTGGTAATGTTGTTTTAAGCACAAAGCAAACAAATTTTCAATAGAAGTGACAGACATCTCTCCTTAAAGTTGACACAAGTTGTCTTGTCTATAATATTTATATACCCAAAACATAATCAAGTCCTGCAGGCAGTGACTTGAATCTCTCCATGTTCCTGTCTGTACCTGACACCTATGAAGAATGAATGACCTGAACACAGGGGCTACTGTAAGGTATTTCTTTTGAGGCTTTTCTCAGATAGAGTCTGAGCTGATGTGATTCTTGAAAGCCTTTTGACCTAGGGGTCAGTCAGCAGGAACTGCCAGGGCTTGCTATGTAAAAAACCCAGTCATGGTATCTGCAGTCTTGAGTAAGCTGCAGGTTTTGTACAGACTGGGGCATTTGAATAAAGTATGAAACAGTCAGAGAACTGAACCTAAATTAATGTGTTGGAACTGTCCACACCTACATACTTGTCCATGAATTAATTGTAGTTCGAAACTGGGGTAAGAAATCAGAAACAGCTTAAAAAATGAAAGCTAGACTTCCTTGAATTATCAGATGTTTGGGAACTAAAAGAGTCTGATGGGAATCTACTGCCACATCTTTAGGCTTCTTAGCTGGTAGATTTTGCATTGAGAAAGTATTTGCAGATACATTTTTAAGAAAAAAACTAAGTACAAAAGGTATACTTTTAGTGGGGTTGCCTCAGCTTCATTTTGGATTTTCATTTTAGAAAACAGGCCCAAACAATCATCTCTGAGGAGTTCAAATTCTGGTGTAGAGCAGAAGGGAGGACATGTGAGTAGGAATTTCAAATCTTAAAGCATTTTTGCGGTTCCTTTGCTGTGCGTGGTCTGCCACACGACTGAAGGAGGACTGCTTCTCTCTCTACCTGTTTTGTCCCTGATTTACTCAGCAATTTCACTGTGCGGCCCTCTGTGTTCCTGTGTTCTGTGGACTTTATAAACTTTGTAAGCACTGCAAGTCACACTTCAGAAATATAAGCACAAGGTAAGGACCCAGCCAACACATAATGAAACTAAACACAAGTAGCTTGAGGTCACCACACACAAGCCTTTGGAAGTTTTATGGTGTGTTCTTTGTCCTGTCTGTCTCTGTAGGCACACAAATGTATGATAGATTAATTGAGTTAAATATATCCCGAAGTTTTTTGAAACAATGCCTATTTAATTTTTTCAAGAGGCTGCACAGAAGTATAGCATTGTACCACAAATAAAAGTGTTGCCACAATGCCTGTAAATCAGAGCTTTAAACTATGTTTCAATTATCCTTCTATTATCCAGCTGGTGTTTAAACATGTTTATTATTCAAATCAGTAGAGAATGTGCTGCTGTTGTGT
The DNA here is from genome assembly GCA_013400415.1 of Scytalopus superciliaris. Classification (NCBI taxonomy): domain Eukaryota; kingdom Metazoa; phylum Chordata; class Aves; order Passeriformes; family Rhinocryptidae; genus Scytalopus; species Scytalopus superciliaris. The sequence goes on from VXBX01004089.1 coordinate 51,294, forward strand.
AAACAACTGTCAATTGCTGAAACAATGATTACAAGGCACCATCTCTTTCAGGTGTACTTAGAGGTACTTATACCTCAACCACTTGTATTTAAATAACATGCAAACACAATGCTTGAGTGACTACTTTCACTCCTGTTTCCAATACCCCGTGCCAATTCTATTACATTAAGAGGGAAATCTATTACATTTTTCATTTATACACATCTGCACTCTGTTTTTAACCATTGTATCATTAAGGCTTGAGTTAATATAATAGATATGCCAAGAGATGCAGTACATATTGAGAAATTCTGTTCAAAATAAAAGCCAATTTCTCTGTATTATTTTAGGGCATTTGAAAGCTTTTATGAAAACAATAGTAAGAAAATTATTTTCTGAAGAGGAAGCCTGAGAAATAAAAGATTTAGTCGTGGAACTCCAACCTTGTATTTGTTTTGATGTAAACTGAGTACATTACGAGTTGGTTGCTTTTTTTCCTTCCTTTTTTTTTTTTTTTTCAGGTAGGCATTAACAAAATTTAATATTGATGGCATTGAACTGTCTTTTCTGTGCATATGACAGTCTCTTTACACACACTTACTGCTGGGCAAGGGTAGTTTAAAAAGCAGTGTTTGCCAGGTGAGCTTTTGAGGCAACTCTCTACTGATTTGTCACAAATTGGAAGGGAGAACGCTTAAAAAAAGCTGCATTTGGGGAAAATGTTGATAGGATCCTCAAAAGGAGTAACTGAAGGAAAGATTTTATGCTAATTTCAATGCTCTCATGAAGCAAAGATGTTACCACAGTCTTCGTCTGTCTTCCATTTTCTTAGAGGAGAAAACCTGGAAAATAAAATCAGACACTAAAAAAAGTAAAAAAAGTGAACATTCTGGCTAGTGACACAGCCATTGCTTCACAACCCCCCCTTCCCGCTTTTCCAGTCTTTTAAACTAAATACTTAAATACAGAGCTATTGGAAGAAACAAACAGTACAACACTACCATAAGCATAAGCCGTTGTAGTGTGCTGATAAAATATGACATTCTTTTTCAGAACTTAATAGAGATGCTTTGACTGTTGTTCTGCAGTCAACAAGGCTGGTCTAATTGGTGGCCATGGCAACAAAATCAGGTCATACAGAGGTTCATACTGAGATCAAGCATATGTAGATCTTCTTGTTCAAATATACATAAAGATAAGAACCTTTAGTGAGAGTCCACAGTGAAAGGCTGAAGACGGATGTTCCCACACACATCTAATATTACTTAGAAATATTTACCTGTTTGTAACATAATGATGTTTTGCAGAACAGAAATAGAAAAATCCTTCATATCCATTGGAAAACAATAATTTTTTAAAGTCAAAGTAGGATGTATGCATGCACATTGCTTCATAGCTGTTTATAATTTACTCCCCGGGGTTTTAAGTGAATCTGACTTATATTTTAGATGTAATTAAGTAATCAGTGGTGTACACTGTAAAATGAATGTTTAGGCTGCTTAAGGTTGAATTTTCACAGCCATAGCAGCTGCGCAGTTATGGCTCCTGCCCCCACCTCCCTTAGTACAGTCATCCATTTACAATTATTACTTGAGTTATTTACATAGTTATGATATTTCATAGAAATGAAATAGCAGCTACCTGGTAACGGCTGGCAGCAAATATGCAGTAACTCGCATAATTGCATCTCTCTTATTTCCTACTAAGTGTACGAAGGTATAGAAGACTTGGGTGGTTAGCCCTCAAGTGAGCTAAGCCTTACTCAGGAAACCAGAAGCTGCTGGCTGTATTCCTGCAGAACAGAGACTGATGTCTTTAAGAGATCTCCTCCCTCTGACCAAGTGCATATACCATGGTGGAGGCTGGATAGGCCCTCTACAGCCTTTCAGCCTCTCCAGCTGTATTTACAAGTCAGGCTTGTAATAATCAGAAGTTATAATCTTATGATACTCTGCAGTCTAACAAAAGTGTACAAATAGTCTTGGACAGGTGCATCTGGGACAGTGTTCACACCCACACCCAAATCAATGTCTAACAAAAGCCCCCACTGAAAATGCTCTAGCTTTGGGTTCTGAATCCAGTTGTTACACAAATATGGCAACACGTTGTTGGAAAGGCTCTCTCCATGCTCTCCACTCTCCACCTTTCATTGACACGCCACGCTGAAGGGGTGCACAACCAGTACCAACATTCCCAGCTGCATTCGTTTTCTTGTAAACAAAAACTTGTACTTTGAGTACCTTTTGCAGTAAGATTTTGAGTAAGTTGAATTAGGCATGCTAGGATAGAAAGAGAGGAAAGCATTTTTAAGTAATTTCCATATCTTCTGAACAGTTCTCCAGAGGTTTTGCATAAGGAAAACATTTTACTGATTTCCTGTTTCCTTCTGGTCTTTGCTAAACACACAGGTAACCCAGAGATGATGGGTCCATATGCTACTGATGAAGCCTCCCCTGTTCTTTTCTCAACTTCTTTTGCCTGATATTATCAGCAAACACCCAACACCCACCTTCTCAGCAAAGCTGTTTTCTTAGCTACAAGGGTATGCAAAAAACCTGATTTTACTTATCTGTTCTGCTAAAGACAAGGATTAAGACTAAGGTTTAAATTTGTTGTTTTTTTTTTTTTTTTTCCCTAGCAGAGAATGCTCCAGTCCCTGCACATTCTCAGGTCTTTCCACGCTTCCCAATGTCTTTTCCTCTCTTAACCACTGCATTTCTGCGTTCACCTGATGATGGGATTGGAAACTCTGTCTTCCCCAGACATACTGTTTTTTAAAACACATTAAACTCATCTGTGATGCTTTACAGAACCTTAATTTCTTGACATTCTTTTCCACCACTATAAATTGTTACTATTATAGAAGCTGCAAGAATAAGCTTGACTCATGGAGCTGAATGGTAGGTGCGTTTTGTTGAATCTTATCGGTAAAGAAGGACTGGTCTGAACTTGGAAAAAATAGTCTATAGGTGAGGTTTGGGGTGGTGATCCACCTGAATATGAGAATGTGGAAAGGACAAGTGATGCTGGTATGGATTTGCAGAGAGTTGTGTGTGCTTGTGGAAGACCTTGTTAAATGAATGTTAAAAATGTAGGCCCTTAGCTGGGATATGAGAAAAATACAAGGTTTGTATAGACTTCAACGCACCATGGGAGAGAAGCAACTTGACTGCTCAGTCAGTTTTCATCTCAGTTGTTTCTTCTTCCTTTCAGACATACAAATCTAGGAAAATATTAAGGCGAAAACCTTAGAAATATTCCAGGCTGTGACCCAGTGTCTGCTTAAGGTACAGGATGATGACTGAGCCAGGGGATGAATATACTTCCAGGTAATGCTAATTCCTTGTGGGGAGTCAACCAAGCCTGCAGACTCCCTTGTTCAAGTATTCTTTTTCTGGCACATAAGTGTCAACAGGTGTGAACAAGAGTATGAAGGTACAAAGTGCCAATGCTTCATTTCTGGCACTGAGTGTGGCCTTCATGCACAAGAGATGACAATTGCAGTGTTGTGCAGTCTGCCCATCAAAACGCATTGTTGCCTGGCACCTATATATCATTCAACTTGTGAGCAGGCACTGTGCCATCAGAACAGATGGTAGTGAGAGAAAGCAGCCAAACTACCACATAGAGTAGATGCATTAAAGTATAGGTGTGGAGAGTGATTTCCAGCCAAGAACGTCAAAACAGCTCTCTCCGTCTTGAATTTACATGCCCAGAGTTAAGGGGATGGGCAAGCATTTAACTGCTCTCCCAGCTGGATATGGTTCCATACACACACAAAAAGCTTCTACTTCAGCTCACTTCAAGTGAGATTTTGGCCTCACTGAATTAGGCAGGCTATTGGAAATGACAGAGAGAAGCAGTTTAAAGTGATCTCCACCTTTTCTGGCTCTTCTCTGGAAGTCCCCCTCTATGGAATAGGTGAAAAGAAACTCTCATGACCAATTGTTATTTATGGAAATTTGCAGGGTGCTGTAAAGTACTCTTAGCTTTCTAGTGTAAATGTCTTTACAAAGAAGACCATAACACTTGGAAGTAATGGCATACTTAGGAAAAAAAAAAAAAAAGAAAAAGCATGCAGTGTTTAAAGAGTACTGCATTGTGCTCTACCCTCTCCTATCTACAGTACTCACATTCAGCAAAAAAAGGCATTTTCAGATAAAGACAATATGGAAGCATATGGTATCCTAGTCTCACATATATATTGAGAATGTCCCTTCACATTAATAAAACAAAGACACATTAATGATATCATAACACACGGGAAGAAATAAAGTGTTGTTTAATATACTTCTTCATGAGCCATTCTACTGAAAGTTAGACTCTTAAAATGGCACACAGCAACCCTCTATGTTTGTATCTTTATGTTTTCCAGAGCAAATTTACTTAGTTTATGAATAAAAAGACATTTGGTTTGGGGTTTTTTCAAACCTCAGTATTTCAAAATTCTGCCTAGGAATTTAAAGCCAGCCCTCATGTACCATTGCCATAAAGAACTCAGGCTGAGTTCTGTCCCCATTTTCACTTTGGAACTGTACTGTCTTTGGTTTATGACCTTCCTCACACCTGTAGCCTCATTGTTTTCAAGACAAAATTTTCCTTCTTTTTTGTTGTTGGCCTGGTTTTGATAGCAATGTGAAGAAGGGCGTGTTTCTCTGAAAAGCTGCAGGTGCAGTAATACTTTCATTTAAATCTCTAGAGCTGTAATAAGCACAGATGAAGGGAAAAGGAGATTTTTCTTTTTTTTTTCCCCCAAAAGAACCTTGTGGCAGTCATAAGACTGCTTAATGTCTTTCAGAATCAGCGTTTAAAGCTGACACTGGCTGAAATTTTCTTAGTTGCCAAATGTGTTTGGAATTAGGTTTTGGGTTCAGTCCTACCTGTTGAACTAATAAAGTGAACTTTGGTGTAAGAGGAAGAGTGGGAGAGGGAAATAAATTTTCCTAAAGAAACACAAGACATTACTGCAGATGAATTTATGCATTTTAACTAATTACAGGAAGGTTAAAGGATTGACAACAGCTGTTTTTCTTCTAAAAAGGTGAAAGTGAAGGGTCCTTATCTTCTCATGGCATCTTCTCTCTGAACTTTCTTATAGGAAGTTTCTTTTTGCTCAGGGTTCTTAAGACAAAATATAGTTTCCACTGCTACGGAAAAAGCTTCCTTAAAGGCGACAAGCAACTCTTTGATTCAAAATACTGATAAACCAATAGGTGTTTCTACAGTTAATTTATTTCCTCAATATTTGATTTCCTGTTTTTCCTTCCCAACTATTTTTACTTCCCAACTGTTTTTCCCACCATACCATTTCAGAGAAGCAAGACTGTGTGTGCTAAGTCTTCTTCTTAACTTATGGGAGCTCGATAGTTTTGTACTTTAATGGAGAAACAACTCTGAAGTCTTAGTAATGAGTAAGAACAGTACGATAAACATTTCCTTGGCCTCAGTTCCCCTTCTGCAGAACTCAAGCAAGGATTATCTTTCCTTGCCTAGGCAGACTGTAAATTATTCAGAACTAAAGTGTGTTTAAAGTGAGATTTTAAAGTGAGTTAATGGAAGATTGTGAAACTTCAATGCAAATTGAGGTTGAGGTGTTAAGCGAAATGATGAGTGATGTTGCATTTGTGTTCATGGTTAGGTGTCTTAGAAGTGCACAAAGTGGGAAAACGTGATTCCTAAATGATGTATTTTTGCTAGATAGACAAGGCTTCTGGTTCTTTAAAGTGCTTTATGATCATTGGAAGGAGGCTGCAATAGAAATGCAGAGAACTGGTACTATCAGTGTGTGACAGTGCATTTATGGCTGTTAACCTAGCCTATCCCAACACCTGAATCCATTTTGTATATGTTCAGTCACAGATCATAAAATCATAGAATGTCCCAGGTTGGAAGGGACCTTAGGCACATCTAGTTCCAACCCTTTCATTAGACCAGGTAGCCCAAAGCCCCATCCAGGTTGGCCTTGAACACTTCCAGGGAAGTGCGTATTCTCAGATAGGTGCGTCCTATCTAAGAGAAGATCCTTACTTGCATCTGTTAAAGGGACAGATAGCTGATTTTCCTCCTTAGTTAGTGAAAGACAACAGTCATCTCAGGGAGCAGTTCTGATTTTGTGTAGTTTAAATTGCTCCTTAGAGGTTTCTATCATTGGCAAGAGGGAGCCCAGGGTGACTGTAGCCCTCAGGTACACATGGTTCTAGACCTGTCATGAAATGTAAGCTGTTGTGATGATTTAACCCCAACCAGCAACTAAGCTCTACAGAGCTGCTCACTCGCCTCCTGCACAATGGAATGGGAGAGAGAATGTGAAGAGTAAAAGGACAAAAACTTGTGGGTTGAGATAAAGCAGTTTAACAGGTAAAGCAAAATCTGTGTGTACAAGCAAGGCAAAACAAGGAATTCATTCACCACTTGCCATGGGCAGGCAGGTATTCAGACATCTCCAGAAAAGCTGGGATCCATCATGAGTAATGGTTACTTGAGAAAACAAGCACCATCACTCCAGATGTCCCTCTGCCTCCCTCTTTCTCCCCCAGCTTTATATGCTAAGCAGGATGTCATATGGTATGGGATATCCCCTCCCAAGTCCTTGTACACCCCCTGCGCACTTGCTGGTGTGGTGGGGTGAGAGGCAGAAAAGTGTAAGTGCTGCTCAGCAATAACAAAAACATCCCTGTGTTATCAACACTTTTTTTCAGCATAAAAACAAAACATAACTCCGTATTAGCTACTATGAAGAAAATTAACTCATCCCAGCCAAAACCAGCACAGTGATCTACATAGAATATTTCATACCAAAACCACATGGGATGCAGTTGCTTTATCTTTAGGTAACTACCGATGTTGTTCTGCTGACTGGAATGAAGTTGTGAGGTTTGTTTCCTGAATGGTGGGAAATGAAAAAAGCCTTATTCTAGCTGGGATGAAGGTTGCTGTGCCTTGGTGCTGAGTTTGGGTGGGCATGGATGTGTGACTATACCTCTGTGCTTTCCTTCCATCCTTTGTCTATCTGTGTGCAGGAAATTGTGTCTGTCCAGTAAGGATTATTTTGGTTGGGACTAGTAAAGCAAAGGCAAACAGACCACCTAAGAAGAGGGTTTGTTTTCTATTTAAATACAAGACCTGATACTTGGTTCTGTTTGGAGACAATCCTCTGGTTTAGATAGTTTATATAATTGAAAAAGTTGCTAACTTTGTTTCTCCTAGTTTTTGATAAAGAGGATTGCAAGTGTTGTAATTCAGCACCACCATAATGTTAGCATACCTGCAAGAGTATCTGTTGGCTTTTCTCTGGTTTGTGTTCAGCCATTCCTTCCTGCCCTTAGAGGGTGGAGGAAATGTTAGGCACATGTGAGAATTGTGATGGTCGTTTCTCATGTTGTGATGATTTCAGCTTGTGTCTCAGTTAAAGTCCTTTTCCAAATCACTGTGACTCCCTTTTGAGGTATTAGACACATCCCCGTTTAGATGCAGCTGGGCTAAATGTGGCTTAGGCATTGAGGGAGGTCCTGGCTTTGCTGATTGAGTTTCACTGTTTGGCAACTGTTGGTTGAGTAGGAATCAGACCAGCATGTCCCTCTAGAGGAAAACATGGAGACACTCAAGGCCCTCCATTGCGCAGTGATTTCAAAGACATTTTTAGGCAGATGGAGGAGATAAGAAGAGCAAGATCTCAAGGCAGTATCTGAGTGCGTGTGTGTGTGTCTGTGTGTATATGCATTGTGCATGTGACAACAGAGCAGTGCTGGAACACTGTGAGCTGAAAAAGACCTGTACATGAAATAGCTTTTGTTGAGATTTTAACCTTCAAATGCAAATAGGAGGGAGGTATAGTGGGAAGGAAAAAAGACATGATTGAACAGTAAATGTGAGTGATGGTTGCAGGATAAATAATATTATTAACTTACATTTTATTACTGTGGCTGCTGTGATAGCAGAGGGCACTTTTTAGAGACACACAAATAATAATAGTCCAGACAAAAGCACATGGTCCATCAAACCCTTGCCTCTGGCAGCAGAAAATACAAATCACCAGGTATGGTAGCTCACCATCTTACGCACAATTATCTCTCTTATGACTGCATGGCTACATTCGCTCCCTGCTCCAAACATATTCAGGTCCCTCTTGAACCGATTCACCGTTTACATCTATTACTGACTCCAGCAAAGATCATTTTATTCTGTGCAATGACAGTCCTTTGCAGAAGGATATTCTGTCCGAATGTCACATAGTGGTTTTTGCAGTCTTCCCTTTGTCAGTGTCGGTCTTTGTGACCTCCTGTTTTCAATGACAAACTTTCAGAAATCTTATTTGGCAGTAATCAGTTCTTCTCCTTACAGGATCATCTACATTTCGAAAGAGCTTATCTTCTGATTCTTCCCCATCAAAGCCACTGTATATTGATAGTCTTCATGTACAGTTTCTCTACAAAACCACAGATTAGAAAAAGCTTTAAAAATGAGGGATAAAATAGATCATTGTTCCAAACCCAGCTGACTGGCTGAATGGTATTCTTCTCATTTAGCATGGATATTATTGAAAGGAAAATGTGTATTTAATATAAAAAGGTGTTCTAATCACTCTGTCCAATTACAGCAAAGCATGAATGATGGTAACATTTTTCAAGCTTCCAGGTAAAACGAGAAACATTAAGCTAAATAGGATGTTGTTATTCTACTGCAAAGGCCTTTGAATGTCTTCCTTCAGTAGTCCTTCTTTCTGCTCTTATTTCCTGAGGGGAATGTTGCACCTGCTGAGATAGGGGTGGTAACTTATGTTCTACCTCAGCTGATGGAGGTTTTTTTTTTGCCAGCTTAATACTAATAATGGAAGGCTGGTTGTCTGTATGAGAATAAGTAGTTCTAAAGAGCACTGGAAATGTGTGCTCACCCCACCCCAAATTCACCAGTGCTGTTGTCTCTATTTCTGGTTCACAGCAGTATTCTGATGACAAATGTTTTTCAGCCTACTCTTGATTGTCTTCTGATGTGCTCAGCCCCAAATTCACTGACACTGTTGTCTCTCTTTCAGTATTCTGATGACAAATGCTTTGCAGGCTACTCAGATTGTTTTCTGGTGTGTTCACCAGATAAATATTACTACTATTACTACACATATTTAGTACCATTAATACCTAATACTAGCCACTAGAAATACTAAATTCTAGGTACTAGTGCTACCCACTAATACTGGTCAATAACATTACTAAATATACCATATAGTATATTAGTGCTATTTAAAGTTAAAACAAATTCTTTGGATAAAGACGGTTTATATTACAGACTCTTCAATGTCTATCACATGTACCCTTTTCTATGGATAAGTCTAGGGTGATCCAATAAATCATCACATGTGATTCAAGAGAGATGTAACAGTAAGTTTCCTATAGTATTTTTGGTTTGATTAAATTATAGTAGTCTTTGATTTTTCTGATGGACTCCATGACTGCAAGTTTCATAGTCAAAACACTAGCTGAACACTATAGTGTCATAGTCACACTATAGGACAGCATATAAGATTTTGTGTGTATTTTAAAAGTAACATTTTTATTTTCTTTTAAATTATTACCAATCTTTCTCTCTCATAACTTAAACCCAAACAGTTGCCTGCTTTTTCTTGCAACAACAAATGATTTTATTTAATAGCTTTCATTTTCTTGTTTAAAGACCCTCAGCATAACATATAAGAAAATATTTCAAGTAATGAAAATATTTAAAGTTCAAGGTGAGCTAATTTGACTTACTTTGTATTTGCTGAGGAGCAAGAGTACAAACACAAAGGAGTAAGCTATTGTAAATCAGTGGCTGTGTGGTAACTAGGCTCTCTATACTCTTACCCTGTCATAAATACAAGGTAGTTTACTCTGAATTGAAAGATGAGGAAGTGCCCTCACTGTTACCGTGAGAATATACACCGGTAATTACCCCAGAGCAGCTGACATGTGGCAGCTGCTTCCCTGTGTACACTGCATCTTGTGATATATATGAGATAATTTGAGGGAGTTTATCCCTAATAGGTGACTCCAGGATTGTCACTCCTTATGGCATGAGAAAATGCTATATTAGATTTGAGGAAATAGAGCCTGTTCTTTGGCAATTTTTTATTTACCATGGGTGGTAGATTGTTCAAATCACTGTACTGTATCATTGCTTCCCTCTTGCTGGACGTCTGAGTTGCAGGTGGCACTAGTTCCCTTGAGAAATTCTGGGTGAAAAATATTTGTGCTGAAATCCTTGTATCTTTAGAACCTTTGGTTATTTTTATGAGGGTGCAGTTCTTGTCCAGGACCCAGCTCATAATGACTCATATGGCTGTAAAAAACCATAAAGCATGAAATATCTAGAACATGCCAGACAGTTTCCATGACAGATCCCAACTACAAGACAGAAAATGACTATGTTATCAGAACCCAGTTTTCCAATTACTTGTGTTAACTTTGATTTTAATATGTTAAATGATATATTTTCCCCCATGTATTAATTAATTACCTCTACACCTTTCTGTTAATAAGTGAAATGCTGTTTTCCAGCTCCTGTCTTTAACAAACAGGTAATCTCAACTGTTGTGAAAATAACTGAAATTCCTTAGAAAAATTATCAGACTCCTTCCTTTTAAAAGTTCACATAACCTTTTAAAGTTTGGGATTTAAAATGTATTTTCTAAAAATTTGCATGTGATTGGAGACTTTTTCAATGAATCTCTATCAAGAGATGGAAAAAACAAATTGGTGAATTATCCTGTTTCTTTTTTTTTTTTTTTAGCAATTTACCCTCTTTATGTAGGTGACTTTATTGCTTCTTGTAAAGACTCTTCACTTGCATTCTGTTTGTCAATGTCATAAGAAGTTTTTGTGTGCCTACTCAGAGAAGATTGTCTTCCAGCTGTGGTGAAAAGAACCCTGTAAGTCTCTTATCACTTTTAAACATTGTAAATTTTTGTAACGTACTTAGATTCTCAGGATGAGAAAAGATATTGAAGGCCAAAGCATTATTTAGTTCAAGTTCTGTAGACTATTTTATGCTTTTGTCCTTCAAAGATATTCAGGGCACAGTAAGTGCATTATAAAGAAAGATAAAAGAATTTTGTGGTATAGAGCCTAAGGAAAGAAATGTATCTTTTATTACTTATGAAATGAACACTAAAATTATTGTCCTTAGAAATGCAGATAAACACATTATATCCCTAATAGGCTGTGTTTCATGAAAAAGTATATTGCAGTTTGAGAGGTTCTCTCTTTGAAGTCATCAGATAAAGGATTTTAATTGAGATCATTTCAATATGCAAATATGGTGTGGCCATTACACATCATTAATGCTTAGTCTTAGTGTAAATATTTCAGTCTAAAGGCTGGCTTTCTGCATGCTTCCAACCTACACAGAGAGAGCTTATCATAGGCAATTATCTTACCCAAATAAAAAATGAAAATGGGAAAGTTAAATAAATAAAAGAACATTCTGATGGAATCACAGTAATGTGCTTCTTGGTTAACATTAGCCCTGGCTTTTGGACAGCTAGATTTGTTAATGCGCTTGTCCTTTGCTTATGCATCAATCTCAGGGATTCTTCCTGTATTCTACAGTGATATATGCCTAGTCATATCTTTTCTGTCTAACAAATAAGCCATTGAGATAGCAAAGGCAGGATCAATATAGAAAACTATAATCTTAAGAGAACATAATTGTGAATTTTGGTTGTGATCTGAAGTAAAATCACAGAATAAAAATATTATATATAAATGTAAATAATAAATAGAAATAATATATAAATATAAATAATATACGCACATAAATAAAATAATAAACTGACCTCCCTCTGGATTTAGAAATCTAGCTCTACCCTTTCCATAAAAATACATAGTTACATCTAGGCTTTTTTTGGATGGACAAAGAGCAGCAAAAAAACCCATCCAATCCCAGTGACAGTTGAAAGAAATGAGATGCCAAATTTTCAGTTGTACTACTGAAAATCTCCCTTACTGTGGCAGAGCTCACATATGTAATATTGAGAATGTAACTTACGTTCTATCTATCAGCATGTACTTAAACCGACTACAATAAGAAAATCCAACAATCAGAAATCAAAGCTATTACAAAAAGCTGTTCCAAGTTGCATATCTCATTCAGCATTAGAAATGCACAACTTCTCAAGGTCTTCTAGAGCAAAAAATTCATTCTGTTTGAAAGCTTAATATAACACTTGTAACATTCATAACCAAACCCATCCTGTGATTTATAGGTTATGGTTACTAATTTTAATGTGGATACACTTATTCAAAGCACAGTCTAAATAAAGGTTTAGTGTCGATCACATTTACAAACACTACAGTTAGAAATAATTAAAACAAACAGACGAAAAAAATACCTGCCAATTAATTCCACTTATACATGTATTTATTATTATGCAAATTAGAGGAAAACCTTTTAATGGTGTCATCTCATCCCTCAGCATCATTTCCAATATCTGTATTCAAGCTAGTACCCTCTGGCTTCCTAAGCAGTGGGCTGGAAATCCGGAGGGCCATTTCACTCCCTGTTTTTGCTCACTCATCTTCAGTCAAGACACTGTGCTTTTCAATGTCTGTTTCATAAACAAATAAAATGAGAAATACCTTCTTTGTGAGACTGATGTATTTAAAACAATCACCAAGCTTTTTTTGTCTGCTAGAAGTCTGAGCTGTTTGTTTCTTCTGCTAGTGATGTGAACTACATCAAGGGAAGTCAACCCTACATTGCAGTCTCTTCAAAATACCCAGATTGACTGAATGTGACCCACACTTAATACCTGTGAGTGAAAGTCTATGAAATGCTCTTGACTCAGCAGTGGAGTTTTATCTTGTAAGTACAAGAGTAGGTTTGTAGGAAAGGACTGGGCACAGTCTAAATCCTGTACAGTTAGTAAGGACCGAATCTGCACAGCTTCTGTAAACTAGATCTTTTTGTACTACCTCCCCATCTACTCTCCTGATTGTCTCTGTCATGGCTCTGTCAGCTTCCATCTTCTTTTCCACTCAAATCTGTACCTTCTTTCCAGCCATTCTTCTGTGGACTCTAAAAAAGTTGTCTGTTGAAGTATCTCTGTTTCTTATTTTCACTGGCCTACAAAAATTCAAAAAAATTAACAGGTGGACTGTGGGAAAAGGAAGGGAGAATCCTGGAACAGTGAGGGGTCACTGGAAAGTGATTTTGAGAGCCTAAGGAGCCCTGCTTTCTTTGAGAGCAGTCCTGATGGTCAGATACATGTATTTGGCTATTGGAGCAGTATTAACATTAGTCTGCCCTTAGCTTTCTGCCCACATGACCTCTATAGACAAGGAGGTGATGAGAGACTTCTGCAGAAGTGCAAGCCTCAGAAGCACATGCAGATGCCTCAGCCATTCTGTCCATCGTGCTCAGTGGTCAATATGTAAATTCGTGTGGTCATTTGCTGCTTAGGCAGGGATGTGTGGTAACGTGTCCCGGGCTATGGAAAAGGTCTTGCCATAGCTGGGCTTTTTTGGTGGGCCTTCTAGATTCAAAGGGGTTGAAACCAAATGTTTCCCTCTGCTGTCCATGTGGCAGCTCAGTCCTTTCAGCTGTTCATTAACAAGAGCCAGTGCTGATTGCAGCATGTTGTTTCAGGTCACAGCACCAAGCTTCATGCAGGAGAGTTCTTGCTACTGGCACTACCCTTCATGTTCCAGGGTTCTTATCATGTGAGAGACAGCTCAGCCCTTCTTGTGCAGGGATATTTGCTCAGAACAGGGCAAAACATATGAGTGAACAGCTTAGCTGATTTGTGTGCAGCTCCTGCTGACTGCAAATGCCATCTGAAATCTGCCCCATAGTATTCAGGCTGGCTAGGGATAGTGAGAGCATAGGACACAACTATTGCTCCCCAACAACTCATGACCTGTAGAAAACAACCCAATGACCCCAGATGCTGTATCCAAATCCATATTATCTTTAAACTGTGAAGATGACACAAGGAACCTTGTTTTGGGCAAACTATCTTCATGTTTCCTTAGGGTCATGAGGATCACAATTTTACTGTAACTAATAAGCTAATTTAAAGCTAGCTCAGTTATGTCTATAGAATACCAAGGCTAAGGTGTCATTTGATCCTGTTTGTTGTGATATACTGCAGGACATCAGCATGTACCCAGGGATCATGTATATGCAAGGTATTTAAAATAACAACACCATTTCTCAAAGATCTTTAAACTGTCATGGTTTGTTCCTGACTTTTCTGAGAGCACTTTGAAATATGCATCAGAATGAGTGAAAATTTTGTGCATATAAAAGTCTAGGGACTTTCAGTATTTAGGGAGGAAGGATGCATTTCCAATTCTACTTTGAAACATCTTTTTTGTTATTGCTATATACTCTACTCTAAATGTCACAAGCCAAAGTTTTGGTGGGTTTTTTTGTAGCATTTCAAAATTTGGGTATTTTGTTCTGACTCAGAACAAAGACAGAAATCCAGAACCGGAAGTCTGCTGTCCATGAGGCTTTGCCAGTTGCCAATCATTGCCAAAATCTGGGAAAATTCATCTGACTCTCACAACTGGACCCAGTTTTACAGGGCATGGGACCAAAGCTGTAGATCCAAGTGCTGAATCTTTGAGAATATTTATTCAAGACGAGAACTTTTTTGTCTTGCCTTTTCCTTAAAAATTTGAATTATAAATTTTGGAAGAATATCTAGCTTCTGTGATAGGAAAGAGGTTTGAGTACTGGAATAAGGGTAAAAGTGAGGGCTTCTTGACTTGGCACCTTGACCTGAACCTGCAACAGTCCAGTTCAGGTCACAGAGGAAAGGAGAGAGAAAAGAGAGAAGAGTCAAGACAGAAAAAGAGAATCAAAGAACTGGGACTGAAGAGGGACTGGGATACAGAGAGAATATACACTGGTGAGGAGCAGAGAAAGAAAGGGAAAAAGAAATAAGGGGAGAGGAGGGGCAAGGGGGAAGACAAAGAAATGGGGGAAAATAGAAAAAGTACAGAGGGCAGAGAACAAAAAAAGGACTTAGAGACAGAAGGAAAAGCTGCAGGATAGAGGGTTTATTAGAGAAAAAAAAACGCAGCTTGCTGAAATAGGATTGGTATAGAAGATTTTTATTTTGTATCCTGCTGCCTTGGCTCTGATGATTCCTAGGCTGAAGGTATATGACACGGGCAGATAACATACAGGCAGCTTCTGTGCTCTTCTGAAAAGCTTTTTGTGTCCCTGACAACTTGTTCTAATTGCACAAGTTCAAACACTTCAGATGTGCTGTGTGGCTACAAGCACTTTAGAAAAGGTTGATGTAGAAAAACCATCTCTCAGTAGTATCCATGGACTGAGTTTTCTTCACAGGTGCTTATGTTGATAGTTAACTTGGATAGTTAATCCAAGGACAGAGAAGATACTGTAAATATCTGGAATTAAAACAAAATAGATTGCAGGAAATTTGGGGATGGGGAACGGAATTGGCCTCTATTTTTGGTGAGACTGTCTGTATCTTTTCCTGAACTAAGAAATGTTTGTTCAAGCACTTCCTTCTGTCTGTTTCCAGCACACCTAGGTTCTTTAACCAAATCTAGCTCAGCCACATCAGCTGCTGACTTCAGTTTTAATGAGAAATAGAAAATGCTTTGAACCTTCAAAGCCCAGAGAAGTACAAATAACTTATTATGATGTGACCAGGAAAAGAATAGTCTATGTCTCAGGTGGGACCTTATTTGAAGTC
Source organism: Scytalopus superciliaris (assembly GCA_013400415.1). NCBI lineage: Eukaryota > Metazoa > Chordata > Aves > Passeriformes > Rhinocryptidae > Scytalopus > Scytalopus superciliaris. Next base: position 66,979 of record VXBX01004089.1, read on the forward strand.
CTCTTGGGAACTGAGCATGGAAATGGCAGAACTGACTGGAGTTGAAAAGGCAGCCTAATGGGAGAAAAAAAAAGAAAAAAGGTGGTTTAGCAAGAAGAGATGGGGCTTGTAGATTTTAAGGCTCCTTTCAGCCCTGAGGGGAAGAGTTGGGTGCACAAAGGGACTGTGGAGGTAGGAGCTGTTCAGAACAAGAAAACAAAGGTGGCAAATTAGGTTGAAATAATGCTCCAAGAGAATGGAGATGTATCTAAAGTGCAAAGGCTATACAGGGCAAGAAGCAGGGGATGAAGATTTTGAGTCACTGTAACACTTCAAACTGTGTATATTGTATATTGCTTCTTGCTGCTGGCTTGGATCACCTAAAGTGAAAGCCTGGAAGTACATGCTCTGCTTGTTGTGTACAGAAGTGTGAGAGAAGAGAAAGCAGAAAATCTCTATATATTTATACAGCATCTATGTGTCTTTTCTCTTAGTTCTTTGCATGATCTGAAAAGGAAGACAATTCAAACAGATTCTAATGGAACAGCAATATGAACAGTCAGGGAAATTACAGTATTTATTTCCACTTTTTTCAACCATAACCAATTTCCAGGTTGGGTGGAAACAAAAGTATCTCAGGTGGAGGAATTAAAACTTTCTGTGAGCTGCGAGGCTGCAGAACACTCAAGTTGCACCTAATCTGTGATGTGCTTGGCTATGCAGTTGTCCAGCCTGTGTTGGGTTCACACAAGACCACTCAGATGGAAGAATTGCTGTTGCAGGCACTCTTCACTGTTCCCAGGTAACTCACCATTGGGAGGACATGTAATTCACATTTGGGATAGACAATATAGTCACAGTCTGGTCTCTGATTTGTCAGAGATTTGGAGTTGTATGGCATAAGAACTATAGCTTTGTAAAAAAGTATTGACATTGAAAAAGCAAGAAAATACTAATTTTATTGAATTTCCTGAAAGAGTCTGTCCCCAACATTGTAATCATGGTTGCACACAGGAGACCTGTCACATTACTGGGATGTTGGCCCAAAGAGTATAGACTCATTCAAAACTGTGGGGAGGAGAGGTGGCAAAGCACATATGGGGAGATGAAATGAGTGTTATGATTTTAGTTTCTGTGAAAAAAGACACCCTCCCTCTTAAACATCTACTAGAATGATCTTTATCTGATACACCCACACAGATAAGTTGGCTATTCAGACATGGTTGGGGTAGTTGGAGAGAGAGATGGGCCTGTAAAAGTTAATCTATAGTTTAAACAATCCCAGCTACTCATAAAATCAAAAGATGATAACAGCACGATTTTTCTATCGCCTGTTTACATATGTTATGAAAGGCACTACAAAGAGAACATCAGTGGTATATTCTGACAGAGTGCAGGAGCTGGCAGATGTTTGTTAATTAAAAGATTTCAGGTAGTGAAACAGTACCAAGAGTTCACAAGAGGCCACACTTGCACATGCCAGTGCACGTGTACATCCTCTTTCATACACTCCTGTTCACCAAGCAGCACCTGATCACCCACTTGTTCTTAGGTCATAGCACAGAGGAAAAAAACATGTAAAACCAGATTTGAGCTGAGTGTTCTTTGCAAAGACACCGTAAACCTTACCTGGATTTGAACTCATGCAACAATGGCTGCTTGTCTGAGGAGTCTGGGACAACCTGGGTGCCTGTGCTTCTAAAAATAGAGGAGTCTTGACTGTCTCAGTGCTGTACTGCAAGCACAGGCCATCTTTGTACTGCACTGTCAGAGCTTCAGGTGTGAGAACAGCACATAAAGGCTGGGGCTCAAAGCTCGTTTAGGTGATAGTTCTTTCCCAAAGCCCTTACAGAAGTGGGCGATCAGACGTAACATGTCAACAATGGTGTGAAAAGTGATGCCCCTGCAATACCTTTCCCTATAGACTGCTTTTTAACAAAAAAGAAAAAACAAAACAGAAACACTCCAAAAACCCCAAATCAACCAACCAGCCAAAGAGCAGCTACCCAAGGAAAAACCTCATTATGTAAAGAACCAATGGAAAAAGTCCATGTTCAAGCTTGAGGCGGACAAAGCCTGACCTAAGCAGCAGAGCCTTCTGCCTCTCCCTTCGGGTGCCACTGGTTTTTGGGATCCAGGATAACAAAACTGGCTTTTGCCAGCCAGTCAACTTAGAAGAACTTTGGTATTTGTATTTTAAGTAGGAATTGACTTTGCATTGATGGGAAATACTTCTTCACAGACACTGTAAAATGTGTGGGGCAAGGTTTCAGGGAGGCAATGCTGAGCGCAGGGGACACCTGGAAGTGCCCAACCCAAATAGTAGGTGTGTATCCCCTTTCAGTTAAGAAATAAGAATTATCTTATTCCTGGTTACTTATTATTTTGGTTTTTTTCCCCAAACTCAGATATACAGTGAGAATAATCAGAAGAAGCCCTACTGATTCAATTCAGATTAACTTCCAAGCTGGGTTTCAGGGACAGACTGAGGATTGGGGAAGTTGGGTCAAATCATGTCTCTTCCATAAATCCCTTTGCAATGTTGCTTGGTGTGGCTGTTCTTGGATGTTCTAGTTCCTCACATGCCATATGGGGCACATGGCTGTTTCACAGCAAGCCTCATAGCAAACTGTGAGATTAGATTTATCACATAAGTTAAGGTGCTTCTTTGCTTAGTATATGCTGAAAAGTGCAAATTTATATTGTCTTTAATTTTTCTGTTCAACAAAACTGATATGCAACACATGATTCATGGTATGTCTTATTTTTTAATCTGAGCATAGTTTGAAATCAGTTTTCTTTGTGTTTTCTTGACTCTTTTGCCTAGAGTTCCAGCGAAAATCCATAAATGCAGAGGTATGTTAAAATACTTTCCCATTGCAGCCCAAGCTAAATATTTATTCTCTCGATGATTTTTACCTTAGTCCTAAGTGATCCACAAAGCAGGTATCTGTGCAAACTCTGCTGGAAAAATGATTGTTTGTTCATCTCAAGTCATTTTGGGTGTTTGCAAATTCATCATTCAACTAGACATGAGCTATGTTTGCCACAAGAGCAGCGAAGACTCAAAATGTGTTCAAATTTATTATAGTGTAGATGTAGAAGAAAATTCTAGATGTGGTTAATACTTGTTGTCTTACAGCCCCCTAAATATTCTCTTAAAAGAAGTACTTCTCAGACTCCTATAGCATGTCTGTAGGAGTTATATATTCTATCTTGGAACATCTGCTTAGCCTAAAATTGATATCACAGAAAATCTGTTAGGTCAGTGAATCAAACTCAGGTCTTCCCAAATACCTGAGTTGTAGTGAAGCCAAAAGAAGCCTTCTGTGGAACAAGCTAGTAGGTGTTGAAAAGAGTTTTGTATTAATTTTGGGGTAGCTTTTGAAATTCCACATGAAACCATATCCTACTTGTCTAAGAGCCTTATGGTGGGTCTGTTCCCACTGGTCATTAAATTTCCAGTCTATGTCTGGGATTTAGGATTACCCTCAAGCTGAATGAAATCTAAAATTCTTAATATTGTTTCATTCAATTAGTTCAATCATCCCAAGTAAGCCTGTTTCAGGACATAAAGCACAAGACAGGAGTGCATTGGAAGTGAATTTACAGCAAGCTGAAACACACGGCAATGCATCTCCTTATGTCAAACCCTGATTATGGATGAGCCATTTGCTCTTATGTCCTTCCTCAGTCATATGCACTTTCAAAACCAGGCTTTTAGACATTTCTGTTGAATAAGCCCTGTAACTTTGAAGACAAGACTGACCATTCCAAGAGTCACTGTTCATGCTGTGATGCAGACAGAATTTCTTCCCCATCTATGAATGAGAAGGAAGGTCCTGCTCTCTTAGTAAAGCAGTTGTGTCAGCCCAAAAGGCTGCACTCCCAGGCGGACTTTAGCGGTCGGACCGTTCCCTTCTGGTTTACACCCCCAGTTGTGGCTGCCTGAGCTCCGCACTGTAACCATATTCCACCATGAGCGCTGCTGGAAGATTTCTGTCAGATCCTGAAAGTGTGTCCTTGGAAGGGGTCTGACTCTGTAGGCTGCAGTGGCTTCCTTGAAAAAGCTATGGTCTTGAGTTACACATCGTTGGGATGGTGCCTTTTGCTCCTTGAAGGCCTCTTTCCAAATTTACCCAACTCATTATAACCAGTGCAGATGAAACTTATTCAAATGTGTTTATATTCATATATGCTCAGATTTCTGTGTCTGAGTAGGAATTTATCCTTGGAGCACTTATTCTTCAGTCTGTTTCAAAGATGGGAGTTCAGTACAGGGGATTGTAGTGTCTCAGAAGGTCTGTGAACTGTGGATGTGTAAGTGAATTTTTTTATAAGAGAAGGTTCCGTTTTCTCTTCTCTCTCGTCTATCTCTAATAGGTTACCTTTCAGTTGTAATGGAAAGACTGTGTGTACTACAACTATTGTGGAGTATTTCTGGAAACAAAGTGCTCTGTGGCAATCAGGAATGATATTCTATCATTCACAACAGTGTTTTAAGGTTTTCCATCAAAATTCTGAAATGATGCATGATGTGACTTCCACCTTCGAAGGTGACTTCCACCTTCTAAGGTAAATCAGACTTTCTAGTCTCAGAAGCTTAGTTCTTGAGTAAAACTTTACATGATGTGAGGGCTGGCCATTTGGTTCCAGAGCAGCTGTTGCAATTACATTTCCCAAGAGCTATTGCACCTCCCTGTCACCTTACTGTAATTTCAATCCTTCACCAGCATGGAACATCATCACTGTAATCAGGGCTTTGTCATGAGTAGGAGGATCCATGTGGTAAATGCATTGTGGCTGAATAATGAAGAAGGTGGAGTGAAACTCAATTGTTTCCTGTGTCCCACACTGCCCTAGAGTACTATGAATAAGTAGGCTGAGTTTTAAAATGTTCTTCTTAAATATTTGCAATTAATAGTAATGGGATAGGGTTTCCAGTTTTCTAAAATGACTGACAATCTCAGCAACAGGATTCATTTTAGTGGATGTAAAGTTTTAATTCCTTTCTCCTTTTCCTTCCTTTCCCCTTTCCCTTCCTTTTCCTTCCTTTCCCTTCCCCTCCTTTCCCTTCCCCTCCTTTCCTTTCCCCTCCTTTCCTTTCCCCTCCTTTCCCCTCCTTTCCTTTCCCCTCCTTTCCTTTCCCCTCCTTTCCCCTCCTTTCCTTTCCTTTCCTTTCCTTTCCTTTNTCCCTTTCCCTTTCCCTTTCCCTTTCCTTTCCTTTCCTTTCCTTTCCTTTCCCTCTTTCATTCTCTGTTATTTTTTTTTCCAATTCAGTAACTAGCAAAATAAATGTTAAAATAGGAATGGGAATTAACAAATGGAATAAGCTGCTGACAAAACATACATAACAGTTGTGGTGTAAACACCCTGCTCAAAAGAACAGATTTTCCATAATATCTGTTAGTTTGCAAGAACGGAAAAAAAAAAGCTCCACAGAGCAGTATAAATAAATAACAGTGTGATGTGTAACTAATATTTTCTAATTTTCATAGGAGCCACCATCTTGGCAATATTGTGTTGCTTAGGAACTAACAAAAACATGTCTTTTTTGTTTTGTTTTTAATGGTTCCTTTGTGCCCTGATATTTTTCCAAGTTGGCAACTGTAAGGAAAAACAATGTGATTTGGTTAGATTCAGCCCCTCTCTCTCTCAAGTCTGGAACAGAACAGATAAGAACTTGTGTGTCAGAATACAAAGTTTACTCAGCACGAGTCAAAAGCTTTTGATGTTTGCTATCCAATCTGGCCCGGCATCTTTGAAGTTCAGCTACTCATACTGCAGCCCCATCAGTAAGAAATAGCCATTTTTCCTATATTATTTAAAACTCTTGACAGATAGAAGCAACCATAGCAAAAGCAGCAGGATATTGTTTTTAGAGCTGATCAAGGCATTTTTGTTTCTGTTCATTTGAAACAGTGAAAAATAATCAATCAAATATAAAGAAGAAAATGGAAAGAAAATTCTATGGTGTAATTGAGTATCCTGTTCCTAGAATGTTTTTCTATATGTTGATCATCAGTTAAATGCAGTACACAGTTTAGTCACTTTAAAGGCTCTAAAACACTCAGCTGAATCTTCTTTGTATTCCTGGATTTGAAGTTAGATATTGGTCTCATTTATTAAAAAGAATGAAACTTCTTAAATGTCTTAACCAACATCAACAAGCAACTCTTCTGACACAGAAAATGTATTTCCATTCTCATTTTTTCTCTTGATCAAAAGGTCAGATCAACAGCTGCTGTAAATCAGCAGAGTGCCTTTACAGTTGGTGAACCTTTACTGATTTACACCAGCAAAGAAGGGCCTCAGGAAGGCTGAAATTAAGGAAATTGTCCCCAGTAACCCACCACAGAGTGGGAAGTGGAGCCCAGCCCTGAAATCTTGTCATGTTCTTTAACTACAAATTCATGATTAAAGCAGGAAAAGCAGTATGGTTTGTGATGTACCTCTTATCAGGGTCTTTTGAACTATGCAGTGAATTATTTAATTGGCCTGGATAAAGTCCTTTCACTTGAACAAAATCCAGTCACAGTGTTAAATATTACGGATGTCAAATATTAAAATGATTTTCCTGTGCCACTAGTAGTGTTCTTTGAAGGAACAGCATCTTTGTTCTAGGAAATAAAGCCATACAATCAGTATACAACTAGTGAAGTCTCACATTCTCTACCTTTTACTGAGTAAACCTTAGAGAACAAAGCAGAAATTCTCCTCTTTCATCCTTCATGGGTTCTCAAGGAGACCAGTGTTTGTGATTTTTTTGAGACTATTCTAAAGGGTCAGTTAGTTTGCATTCAGTAGCCAAACAAAAACTGTACAGACAGAAGGAATACCACCACCTTTAATTGGAAATCTGCAGTCTCAACAAATTGTAACAAATCCAACTTCTATTTTTACTGTAAATATGCCCTGAGTTAGCTGTTGGGAAGATGAAAGACTGATATAAAGAATACAACTGAGTTACAATGAAAAATGCTGCACAATGGAGAGATTTTTTTCCCCCCAAGCTTTCCTTCTGTGAGACCCTGTCAAGTAACCACTGAGGAATTTTTTATTAACATATGGGTATTTAGTGTATGGTATTGAAATTCTTTCTTTTCTCTCTTCTCCCTCTTTTGTTGCCTTCTTAGTTCTATTTCAAGCTTTGCCTCTTACCACCAACCTGTTGACCTTTCTTATTAGAAGGATATGAAATGTGGGAGACGGGTACCAGTGTTTAACCATGATAGAAGAGATTGCAGACTGATTGATACATGCCCACTCCACCCAGTAGAGGAAGAAGCTGAATGACGTTAAACACTGCCCCAGAGACAGATGTATTTTGCCTTACTGAAATGTGTATAATCTGTTCATAATGTGACTCAGAGTGTTTGAAAGAACTTGCTGGTCCTCAGTTGCTGTAACACTGCCTGGCCCAGAACATGCTTGAAACATACCGTTTTTAACCTTTGAGCTAGTGGACATAACAAAAAGTCAGGAATTGTGGTTGTTGCTATTTCTACAGTTAAAGGAGAGACATTAACATGAATTTGCAATAAAGAACTAGGTTATTGTTGTCTCCTTTTCCTCTAGGAACAAATTAAAAACACAGAAAAGAGGTTTAACATAGATGTACTGGGCTATGCTACTGACTGTATGACCTCAAATCTTTCTATAGGAGGGCATGGATACCTATCCTGCCAGAGACAGAATATGCTCTACCATGACCAAAAATGCAGATATTAGTCATGTCAAAATGGGCAGAATAAAGGTAGGAAAGAAACAAGGAATGAACAAGTGATTGTCCTTGACCTGTTGCCCAAGCCTGTTTTCACCCGACTAGCCCATAGGAAGAGGTGAGGGAATAGATGTCTGTACAGATTCATCTTCAGTTGGTTTATAATTCTCATTTGTGGACACCTGAGACCCATTGAAATCCCCGTTCTCCAGAGGCTTGATGCAGGTGAGTTTACACTCAGGGAGAGCAAGGGATTTCCTTGTGCGAGATCTCTGTAAGAAAGGACAGAGATACAAATATATTTCTTTGGCATCATGTTAATTAAGAATGAGCAGTGTGTTTAAATTCAGCAGGGCAGCAGTTTTGCTGATAATTGATCTGTCTGTGGACACACATGTTCTGTGCCCTTATCAGAGTGAGAAGAGGTAACTTAAGGGATGCTGGGCCTTTTTTACTTTTAACCCCCTGGAGAAAAATACCCATCTCTCAGGGTAATAGTAATAACAAACTTTTCCTCATACACAAATGACTGAAAGGTGGTTCTTAAGATACAGTCCAGAAACGGGAAATCAGTATAGCTCCACAAAGCTGATTTCCTGCAGTCTTTGTTTTGATCCAATAGATCTGGTCTGTAAAATGAACCTTTGCCCAACAGAGGATGTGATTTTTACGTTGAAAACACCATGTAATCCTAGAAAGATAAACTGCTGGGAGTTTTTATTTCACGTGCAATGTGATTATTTTATGTTTCTTGAACAGTGGAAAGAAATATTAGAATTTATTTGGTATAATTGTAAATGGGATCTGTGGACTTTAATTCCCATATGTGTGCAAACTCTGAAATTAGGCATAAAGTCTCATTGTGTTGTTAATAATCCACTTCACTGCAATATAGTTGCAGGCACTGTACAGCACTGGTGATACTGTTTTTCCATATCTATCTGCTGTGAAAATATCTGTGTTTGGACTGGAGAATAGGAAGCTATGTGATAAATACACATTTGTGTCTACATTCAGAGGTATACAGCAACTGCTGCTGGTGGCTTGCTGCAATGAGGCTTGCAAGCACATTGTTTTGTTTGAGGACATGCAGAGCTCGTTGCATGAGACCAGCTATCATTTCTGGTTCAGACTTAACCAAGGCATTTGTGATTCGAAGGTAATACACTGTATAGTGTTCTTTTATTTCCCAGAGTCTCCTTCCAAAGAGAGGAAACTCGTAGGCTGATGTTTTGACAGTAAAGCAAATGTCGATTGCTCTTTTATAAATTCTGACAAGTTACTGTACGTAACATTTATTTAGTGCTCTGTGTGTGTTGCCAGAAACACTAGCTAAATTTCTTCAGCAAAAATAAAAGGGTTCAATCAATCATATGATCTGGGCAACCTGTATTTATATCCCCAGTGTGTCATAACCTAGTGCTGCTTGTCATTTCTTAACTGATCTACAAATATTACAAAAGCAATTTTCTGTCAGACTAAGGCTTGATCACAGTTGACCTCAAATGTCTAAGCATACTCACTGGAGAACCTCCAAAGCTCAACGAGTATTTACAGGTCTTGTTCTCTCTCTGCTGTACCATTGGTATCAAAGTAAACATACCTGATGTTTTTCATTCAGGTTTCTTCCACCTTCATATACCTTAACATCACTTACCTTCTGCCAGTTTCTATATGTTCTAGGGAAAAAAATAAGATGATATCTTTGTGTCTTCAGCTGGGCAGTGTATGAGCTTAGAGAGACACCCACTTTTCTTATGTTGCTCTCGCTCTCATTCCCTCTTCTCTCTCTTACTAGTTAGGTCTTTGTTATTACAAAATGTATCTTTTTTTTTTCGTTGTTTGGAAAGTGTACAATGAAAACAGAATGCCAGCTGCATCTTTGCTGAAAGAGCAGCCTTAGTTAGCACAGTAGCTTCAGAGCACACTGGGAAACTGTTGATGCTGCAACCTCTATGACTGTGAGAATATTGCTCTGTGAGTGGTTTTTTATCAGGAACTCATAGCTGTTGGCTGGGTGTCTGTAGATTTTTCTGGATTCAAATTTATCCTCCCCCCCCCTTTTCTCCCCAATACCAGATTTATCTTTGAAATGTACTCACAGATGGTTTAAATCATTTCTAAATGTCCTCTGTACAATGCAGTTTCTTAGGAATTCCTCTCCTCTTGTTTTGCAAATGTTTTTTTTCTTTGGCATATTGAAGTGACCTTGGTGTGTCTTACAACACTCAGTATCGGGAGGCTTTATAAAACTCATATCTCAGAAGTGTCTGACATTACATTACAAGAGGATCTGTAAACCTCCGTGAGATGACAAATGTCTTTTTTAAACAACAGACCAAGACTTCATTTAAATTAGTAACACGGAGATTAGAGGAGCTCTCACAGGCTGTGCTGCAGCCATGCCAGGACTCTAGGAATATCAGTCACATGAAAGCTGTTAAGTTTGAGATGGAAATAAATCAAGGAGCCTGTAAAAACTGTCAGCAGGTCAGGGAAGTTTATGAACTCTTGCTGTATCTAATCATAAATCATAAGAATAAGCTAAAACGGAGAAGAAAAATGTCCTCTTTTGTAATCTAATGCTGTCTGTTAAGGCAATAAAACTCAAATGAAATGCATGCATTGCAATTTTTAGTTGATACTTTACATTATTACCAAAGTGAAGGAAGAGTTTCAAAGTTATAAAAGTGAGACAAATGAGAGGTGGACCTGTACTGGTTGGTGTTTCCAGGTCTGCATCTCATCTGCCTTCCAGAAACAAGAGCACTCATCCAGCAAAACACTTAGCAGACACTCAGGCAGACTTAATAATGACAATGGCACAGATTCATATGCTCAAAGTAACATGGAACCAAGCTCTTCACTGGACTGGAGCTTAAAGGATGGGTGCAGTAATCAGCATCACAATACCGTGCAGCAGGTAAAGGACCAGATCAGAGGGGTGTTTGTGAGCTCCAGTCTAAGGAGTGAAGTGAAAAACAGAGATGTGTGTGTATCTGACTATTGTGGGCAGGAATGTTAATAATTTCTGGAGGAGACCAACCGTTTAACCTTCCAATTTCTCTCTGTTATCACTTTCAAAACCCTTATGACCAGTTTGCTTGTTTTTAAAGTTCTCTAGCTCTAGGAACTAAAGCTACTCTCATAGGGCAGAACTGGCTTTGTCCAGTTTTAGCCCCTTTGTGCCTTAAACTTACCGTCTTTCCTATTATGTCACTCAGGAAATGATCTGTATCTATTCAGAGCCCCATTGACTTCAATAATACCTTGTATAGGGGTGAGGGTTTATTTGTGGGGATTGGATTGCAGGGTGAGGGCCAGAGATTGGAAACTTTTTTTGCCTAGCATACTGTTGAAAAGCACTATGAAAGTTTCCAACACCAATATCGTTATGCTGGTGATCCATCTCAGAGTATGGTAAGTGCTCACAGTACTTTACAATGGTATGCCAGGCAAGGAAGATTTTACAGTTCAAGGCCCTGACTTTGCAATCTGATCCTCACCGACAAAGCCCTTACCCTGTCTCGAGTACCGCTGAAGTCAATAGGAATAGTTAAGGAGTAAAATACTATTCAGGATGAATAAAGGAATTGGGAGGAAAAGCCTGATACGGCATGAACAATGGCCGAAAGTGGGAGAGGAAACATCTCATTTTGTGTTTAGCAGAATACAGAAAAGTTTGACATTAGGTTTTCTTCCTCTGCTTCTTAGCAGGACTGTGTACACAAGCCTTGGAATCATCTGGTCTGTGTTTGCTGCTAAGAAATTTGAAAAGGTTATGTGTATGCAATTATAGAATATGTACACAGATTTTACACCTGAGTGTACAAACAGAGGGTGACAGAAGTCAGTGTGAACACATACTGCTGAGGGAAAGACATCAGTGATAAGGAAATCTGGACAAGGTTGTAAAAGAAGTACAGACTGAACACTATACTACTGTAAAAATATTGTGGTTGTTAAGGCCCAATACAAAGTGGAGTCACACAGTTTAGAGAAGAACATTGTGAATGTCCTGTAGAAACAGCAAAAATCTTTTACTTGCTCCAAAAATACTGTCTGTAGTTTTCCTTCAGAATGCAAAACCCTCTCTTGCTGCAGTTTTCATGAGACAGGCAGTGAACCCTGTGTTCACGAAGCCAGGGAGGGAGTTGCTCCAGCTGAGCAAACTCCTGAACAGCAACTGACTACTCCTTATATTTTAAGAGACAGATGTTTTTAAAGCAAAGTCCTAGCTTCAGGGATTTTGAACAAAAGTACTGAACGAATTCTCCTGACCTCAGATAACATAGTCAGATCTTTATGATATGGCTAGTATACTTGCTTGATAAAGAAGGCTAAAGATGGCAGTGGAGTGGGAATGCTCTACAATGAGTAGCATCTGGAAACAGAGGCTAGAGTTTAAAGCCAGTAATAGGTATTGCAGGTGTTTCTGAATCAGGAGTATGTTTTGTTAGTCAAGATGCCTGATTTCAGTGGATGGTGTGTTCTTAAGACCAAGGAAATTTTGGGTTCTTATAGTAGTTACTGAAGTTTCATGAACCCAACGGGCTCCTAGTCAAGATTCTCTAACAGTGGACAAACTCAGTGATGAACTGGAAGGTGGACACGCCACATGTTGCAGCCATATGTGTTGTGCCATATACAAAGCCCTGGAGAAAAGGTTAGTACCCTGAGAGCTTCTGGCACTTGCTGGGAAATCCTTGATTTGCATAAGATATTACAGAACTAGCTAGTTTTACATGTGCAAGTTACAGGAATGAAAGAAAACTCCCTATTCAGTCTTCATGTGGTATCAAGGTGAGGGTACTTTTGATATCTCTGATCACAGAAGTAACGGTTCCCTGTGTGGTCTGTCCCTGACATGTTACCTGGCGTGTTCTGAGCCAAGCAGTCTAACCTCAGCAGAAGCTGAAGTGCTGCCTCCCACCATGAGTGAGAGAAGGGCAGCAGGCTGCTGGGTGTGGGGATGGAGAAAAGTTGGTGTGGTGTCTTCTCTGGATCTGTAAGAGAACACCTCTGTGGAGCAATGAGCCCTTTTGCACAGCTGTGTGACAGGTTAAAGGAGCTCCTCTGGCAACCCTTCCCAGATCACAGAGCTGATAAATGCAGGGCAATGGATGGAAGAAAAGGCCAAGGTAGGCTCCCTAAAAACATTCACTGAGATCCCTTTTTTGCCGATGCACAAGGGCTTCCATTTGCCTCCCTCCATGCTTGTGCTGACCTCCTCATCTCACTGAGCACTCAGCCTGCTGTTTGTCCTCTCTACTTTAAAACCAGTGAGGGACCTGATTAACCTCGTGTGTGAATTGCGTGGTGAGGACTAATTACTTGTACTTCCTTCTGTAGCACTGAAAAACATGTTTTATACTTGCCCTCCAGACACAGACAGGACATCAGGATTGGGAAAAGGCTATAAACCAGCTCTTCATTAGTTTCTCTTAATTGTTACTGGGGCAGGACCTTATGGCTTCACTTCCTCTGAGAGAGGGTTACTGAGACAGAATAAAATGCAGGTGCCCAGGTGCCCATGACATAGTTTTCCCCTGCAACCAACCTAAATAGCTTTCAAGAGGAGTGATCAGAGACATCAGCTTTTGTAATGTCAGCATCCTTGTTAAACGTTTAGCAATCTGAATTCAGCTGCAGTAATGCCTCTAGCTTTTTTGTTCAATGGACACAAATCCTTTAAACAGACTTGTAATGATATTAAAGATGAATGAAGAACATACAATATTTAATTCCTTGTCTGTGGTCTTTAGTGCAGAGCAGTTTGATGCAAGTGTTTGCTTATTACACTGAAACTGAAGGTTTAGTAAATAAGAAGGGAAATTCAATGGGTGGGATGGCAGGGAGAACAGGGATGAGTCATTTGTGACAACCAGTGAAGGATGGTCTGGAAGGCTGTTACTGAAGTGTAACTCTTATGTCTTAGAACCAGAGGCAATGAGAAAGTAAATTGGCAATGGGGGATTTCCTAGTGTTTCCATGATCAGAAGGATAAGGAAAAAGGTTATTACATAAATCAAAAGCTTTACTAAAAGATCAGTCAAATGCAGACTCAGGGGACTAGCCTTGGCAGCAAACATCTTTACATTGTTAGGTCACCTCACTGAACTGGGTCAGAAGCAAGAATTTTATTAACTGAAGGCTGTTGAGAAGCAGGTGTGGAACAGATTAATGGTTTGGAGCTCAGCTGGCTGAGAATGGCCAGACACAGAAGGAGACAAAAATTAACCCCACACCATTGACCAGGGGTGATGTCAGTGTGCAGTGTGGCTGGGAGAGCTATCAGGCATGCCAGGCAGTGAATGGATAGGGAAGGGTAAGCAGTCAACTTCAGTGGTGAGGACTAATCACAGTGTGTCCTGACATACTTACTCACACTGGCACTGTGCTGGGTAAGTAAAAGGTAACAGAGAGATCATTTTCAGAGTGAAAAGAGGTTATGTACTGCATGTTAGCAGGAAACATGGCCACAAATCAACACTGTTTCTTACTTTCAAGAGTTTAGAGGAAAGAACAGTTTTGAGTTGGTACAGTCCTCTGATTATACAAACCCGCAAGCAGTGGGTTGCTTTGGGTTAGGTGAGACTGAGCATCATAGTGGCACTGAAGGATGCTGCAAGCACAGGCAGCTAAATATATATGGAAAGAACTAGCTCATAATGAAATGTCCTGATATTATTTCCCATGCCTGTGTGAATCCCCTCTTTGCTCACCCGTGCTTGGGGCTATCTCTGGGTTGTGGCAGACCACTTCTCACCGGTCAGTAACTGCCCTTTGGCCACATGGGATTTTTGAGGACACGTTCATGGCAAAGGCCAAAGGTACTGTTTCTTTAGCCACATACTTTCTGTTCCTAAATATGCAAAGTAAATGCACTCACCTGCGTATATTTTGAGCCAAGAAAGGAAAACAGTTTTGACCTACATAAAGTCAAAAGGAACCTGCCCCTCAGTGCTGTTTACTGTTCAGATAAGGCAATGGATATGATATGAAAGAGTGGAAAGAACTGCTTAATGAGAGCAAATGAAAGGATTCCACTTGCCTTCCTTAGGAAGGAGACAAATAACAGGAAAACATAGGAAAAAAAGCCTATAAATTGTAGTGGTCATTGCAACAGGATGTTGCTGAGAGAATTAATTCAGTGAGATTAAAGATTAGAATAGGTTCTTATTTGGCTAATGAATTTCCTAAAAATTATATAATAGCTAAAGGCAAAGATTTAAGATGAAATATGCTGTGTCTGACCTGAGATCTGCTGAACACTGATCCGCTATTAGAGATTCATTGGTTCAAGCTACTGGAAGCAGATGAGCTCCCATCTAATCCGGTGTGGTAGACAGGGTACTTCTCTACCTCCTGTATTCTGGTTTGAAACACTGTGATCATTCCTGTTTCTTTGAAATGCTTTCACGCCTTCACAATATTACTCATTGCTGACTGTTCCTTCTCTCCAGTTTAAAACTGAAACTGCTCTGTCTTTTCCCTAAAAATATTTTCTTTTTTTTTTTTTTTTTTAAACATATATTTTCTCCTTGATTCTTAAAGGGCAAATCAGTTTAATGTTAAATTCTTTCAACAGTGGAAAATATTTGGGTTTCAGTGTCCAAAGGTGTCTTCTGTCAATCTTGATGACATTTTAAGTATATTAAAATGTCAGTACTTTACTTAAGAAAGGTACATTTGTTTATTGAGGAATGTAATCTTTGCAGTTTTGGGGAAATTGATTTTCTTCCCCCAGCAGTAATGCTGAAAAATCTCTCTCATCTTTACAGTATAATTAATTATCCAGTAATTATCAATATAAAAATATATTCAAATTAACTATCATACTACAATGGAATTTTTGGATTTTTTTGCTTGTTGCAGTAGCTTCTCAGAAGAATGGGGTAGGTACATGGCAGAAAGGCCAGTAATTGGGATGAAAGGGAGAAGTGTTAGCAGTCATTATGCTTCAGGGCATAATCTGATCACCAGCTGTAATCAGAAGAGATCACTGTCTCTAGTATTTAACAGGACTAAATTTGTCACATTTTGATGAGGAGGTGAAGAGGAAGGGTATGTCTTTGACTGATCAAGTATTGAAAACAGCATTGCTAGCAAAATAGTTTTTTGATCTGAACTGAATGTGCATACGTTATACATTAGCTACCTGCCAGCTAACCAATTCTACAACTTTGTTCAAATTCACATTTTCTGAGAGTGAGTGTGAAAAGACAATATTTAATGTGAGCTCAGGCAGTGAAGCAGCCTAGGCATGATTAGAGACCAAGCAGCTTGTTGCTGTTGGTGAAACCAGTGGAAGGTCACTTTTTTGAAAGGTTTTGGAAATGCGAAGAATACAGAATTTCTGCTTCATGGTATTTACTGAAAAGATGTTGGTTCAGACAGAAGTGAACAGCTATGAACTTTTTTCACAGTAGATTGCAGGCTGCTTCACTCTTCAGTTGGTAGAAGAGATTTTTCTTCTGGAAAACATCTTCAGGAAAAAAATAAGTGGAGAAGGGAAAGTTTATTATTTAATTTTATGTGTAAATTGGATTAGTTTTTCTTGTAATCAATAGTAACAGTATAATCCCACTAATTTAAAAGGGTACCATAGGAAAACCTGAACATTATTAATATTGAGATCAAAGTTGTTCATCCTATTTTTTTCTCTGAGTCAACTTCAACATTTTGCTTTAATTCACTTCTCCTTGGGAAGAATAAAAATAAGAACCAGTTGGAGGCTTTGTCCACTTCTTGAGCTGAGCCTGAACTCCTTTTCATTTTCAAAGGAGAGTGGATTAACAACTGGATAACTCACTTCCATGGCAGTGTTGCAATTTAGAGTGGCAAGTGAGAAATCCCAACAGGAAAGCCCCAGAAAAGGAAAGCATTTTGCTCCCAGTGTTGGCGTGATGGGCGTGGGCTGGGGTGGTGGGGTGAATGACCAGTGTGGCTTAGCACTGACACGAGAGCACTCCCAACTTTCCAGTGTGGTTTGTGATGCTGGACAGTGGCTTTCCATTGCTCCACACAGGCTTCAGGGTCCAAGCAAGGGAGGCTGATGAGGTGGGGGTTGCTAAAGTTTTGGGGAATATGCAGCTGCTGAGGATAGTACTTAAATTTCAGCCTTGAACCATGAAATGAAGGGCAAGGACATGAGGAAAATAGGTGAGATGAGGGACCTTGACTGGGTTGTGTATTCCATGGAAAACAGAAGCCTGTACGCAATTCAAATGATGGCTCCAGGCAGACAAGGATGTGTAAAGAGTAATCCAGCATAAGGTATAAAGTACCAGGGAAAGAAAAAGACTGGACAGATTATGGAATGAAATTAAGAGTGCAAAAAAGTGATAAGGAAATCAAATTCTGAGAATGAAAGGAAGATTGTACAGGAGGGTAAGAAAGATAATGAGAAATGTTCCCAGAGTGTAAAGGTCATGAGGTCAGTGAAGGAGAACATAAGGCTTCTAAGACATTGCAAAGGTAATTTATGGTCAGAAAACATTTCTAAATGTAATGTATGCTGTGGCTTGATACTCACAAAAGGAGGACAGGGGACAGATGCCACAGGCGGACATAAATTTCCCCAGAGAGGAAGAAGAAATATGGGGA
Organism: Scytalopus superciliaris; assembly: GCA_013400415.1. Classification (NCBI taxonomy): domain Eukaryota; kingdom Metazoa; phylum Chordata; class Aves; order Passeriformes; family Rhinocryptidae; genus Scytalopus; species Scytalopus superciliaris. Next base: position 84,290 of record VXBX01004089.1, read on the forward strand.
AGGGGGAAGGTGTCAGCCTGACACAGAACTGCCTTGTGACCTTCAAAGACTGGCAAACAGTGTCAGGATGGGATATTAATGGAGAAAAATAATGTCTTATCATTGTGCCAGCTGAACTGAAGAGAGCTGAAAGCAAAACCTCTCTGTCATTTTGGGCCACTACTAAAGCGTCTGAGTGGCTTCTGTGCAGCATCCTGTGGCCTCAATAGGGAACCAGTTTGTCTGGAAAGTGAACTTTATTTTTGCCAAATGTGGGTGAAAAGACTAAAAAATGCTTCTGAAGTCACAGCTAGCTTAAAGTTACTCAGTTTTATATGTCTTGTTTTCCTGCAGTTCTGAAATAAGGGAAATACTTAACTGTTGTGAGGAATATATTTAAGGCAATGATGACTTCTCATGGTACTAATAACCAGCAGGGCTCCAATCCAAGATGTTTTTACCCACTGAGATACAATTGTGACTATATGAGTATGTATAGGAAACTTTCCCATGATAGGGAAGTAAGAAATATACCTCTAAGCCTAAGTCGAATTACCTTTAAAATATTGGATTTTGCTATTTACATTCTGCAGATGTTCCTGGGTATTCATAGAACAGATCTTGGGGCTTGACTCTTAGCTACTCCAAGTCAGTATTTCTACAATGAATGGAAAATGAAGTTTGATGCAATACTCTAAGTATGTTTATGTGTAATTTTGCTGTTCCTAAGGCCCTTATAAAATCTCCCTATGGCTTCCAGAGCTGTTTTCTCAGTCTAGACTTACGAGGTCAGATTCTTTTTTTATTCTCTTAAGTACTTTCTCAATTACTGTCTGACAATTTTTACAGAAGAATTTATCTGAAAATGAAGAATCGCTAAGCATGAGAGTTACTGGATCTGCCTCCTGCACCAGGTGTTCTCTCCATTCCCTGCGTAAGGCAGAAGACAGGCAGTGTCCTGGGAATAGGATAGAGCTGTGCTTTGTTCTGCTCAGTTGTCAGCTGGTATGAAGGTACTCACTCCAGCAGCCCAACACAAAATGCAAGGGAGTTGAGAGAGCCACAGATGGCTCTTCCTTTTACCTGGGGCAGTCAGATGAACGAAAAACCTAGTCTATATTTGATGAGGCAACAGGTAATTTTTTGTGTTCTTTGCTGCAGTAGGTTGAGTCTCTACACCAGATCACATAGCCCTTGCTTTGGTGAGTGCTTCTTCCCATGATTATTTATGTTTGCTCCTGTGGGGGTAACACGTGTGAGCTAGTGCGTGCTCACTCATGTGAACAAGGGTTATGTGCTCTGTCCCGTAAATAGTTGTGTGATTAGTCATTCCTACAGTGAGGGAATATCTAAGTCAATTGCTTCAGTTGAATGTAGCACTCAATATCTATTCTCAAATTCAGTTACTGCTTATTTGACACAGCATTTAAATTAGAAGCATATTTTCTTGGAGACCTCTGGGCATAACCAGTCCCAGAGTGCTGAGAACACTGACAATCTCCTTTTAAAGCCCTGCTAACTGGTGATGCGGGCAAAAAGAACAACTGTTAGCTTTGCACTGCTTAATACCAGCATGTGTGAGGCTTGGGTAGTTTGCAGAGTGGCCAGTCTATCCCCATATACAGGGTGGTGCCAGATTGTGGGACAAGACACCAGAACCTGCTCTTTATATGGTTAAATTATTAGTAAAAATGTTTTTCTTTTGTAGCCTACCATTATACAAACAATTGTCTGGCATGGCTTGTGCTTAGCATGGTCCAGAGACTCTTCCCAGTGGGTGTTTTGGATGCAGCCACCCTGTTTTGGAGACAAGGAGAGTTAAATGGCATAGATGTCATCTGTTTCATGCCAGTTGTCCTCAGTGCCCAAGAATGGTCCAAGGTACTTTTCATTACCAGTGAGGCAAAGCTTTATCTGTCAGTAAACAGTACAGCAAAACTTTCAGAGGATGGTACAGATGACCTGACTTTTATTTCATTCCAGACTTGCACTAGTGTTGCTATCAGTAAATTCATTCCTGGTTTGTTCTGCTACAAAAGAAAGAGAATGTGGCTGTGAAGATGGGTCTCCATGGAAAATGTCCTGCAGTCTAGTGATCAAAGCATGAACATCCCCTTGGATGGACCTCTATGAGAAGAGAGAGGTCTGTATCAAGGTCTGAGGTGTCTGACTCTTTGCTGAGACAAGCAGTACATCTGGAGATGTCCCACTACAAACAGAAAGTTTTGAAGTCTGTGTAAGTTATGTAAACATCAGCATGAGGTGATGTTGAATCTTGCAGTCATTGGAAAGCCTTGAGCCTGCTTTTTTGTTACCTGCTGCACCAGAGCTCTGTGATCTGTAATGTTAGCCAAGACTTACCTCTTTGCTGCTGTGGCAGGAGCCTTAGAAGCTAGAAAAATCTCAACTTGAATCTTTGGAGTGTGGGGCTTCCCAATAATGGCCTGCCAGGGCTGGCACAGGACTGGAAACACAGCACCCTAGAAATGATGATTGAGTTGAACTACAGAACTTGAGCTTCCAGAAATCACTCAGCTTTGAAGTGTTTAATTCATTCTTATATAATCTTATTTTTGCAGAAATTAAGTGTTTCCTGTGGAGTGGAAGTTAGCTAAAAAGATTCTAACTAAAAGTTGAGCAGAAAACAGAAGGATAACCACCAAATTATGGCTGTTCCTAGTTGGCATACTAAGCAAGCCACTCAGCAGAGGACACCAAAGAAGAAACTAGTGAAGACTAGACAGTACTTGATTGAGAAAACCATTCTGGGAACAATTACAGCTGGGCTGGGGGGGTGGTGTCTGTTAATGCAACAGAGGAAGCAGAACTAGATGGGCTTCCTGACCCATGTCTATCTTAAAATTTCCTATGTAATCTCCATAGACATCTCCTTCAGTGCAAATGTACTTTGGCCAGTAGCCTTGAGGTTTATTAACACCATGGAAAGTAATTATTGCCTTGTCCACACTCCCCATGGCGGTTATTGTTTAAGTATTTCCCTTATCCTGGATCGCAGGAAAACAATCCACTTCATAAATCTACTGACAAACAGTTATGCTGCAGCAGCTCGGGAAGTGCAATATTCTCTCTGTGCTAATTTCAGTAAAACAGCACGTTTTTGTAAATGAGCTAATCCACAGAAAGTGACAGAATGTTACATTGCAGAGGCCTGGCTGAGCTAATGGTACAAAATGAAAGAATGTTTTCACTGCCTGTCCTCCGAGTTCAGTTGGCATAATAAAATGCTGTTTTCCCCAGTAGAATATATGCCCTTCTACTTTGCTTCTCTGTCATAATAAATGACTGGCCTGGAATTAAATGGGTTGTTCCTGGACACGGGATGTTAGTGATGGAAAAGACCTGTTAGATCACGCAGACTGTCTCTCTGCCAGTACAATGCTCCTTACCTTGCATTTTGTAATGCTCTTTCTAATTTAGTTTTAAATGTCTCAAGCAGCCAACCTTCCAGTGCTCTCCTTACAGGTCTTTTGCTCAGCTTCAGAGTGTGAACTTGTAAACAAAGACAGTTGGGTTACAGAGGCTTAATGAAGTAGCCCACTGTAATTATGAGCAAAAAAACACATTAACCTGCCCCCATAGCAAAATGCAGCATGCAAGCTTAAATTACAGCTGATGTAATTAAGAAGAAACCTTCTCAATACCACATGTTAACATGTTTTTTCCATGGCTGCGTTGAAATAAAGTCTTTTAAATAATCCGCTCAGCCGATAACTGAGAACCAGGGTAATTTGGTCAGTTCTGCTCACAGTAGTTAGAAAGTTTCCTCTCCCTGTTGGTAGTCCTCATTTCATTTTACAACTCCCACCTATATCTCTGTGAAGCACAGGTAATCATTCCCATTCCTGTGAGAATAATATTTCTGGGAACTGCAAAAGCATTGTGTCCGCTCACAGAAGGTCCAAGATACCTGCTCTGCTGAGTTGTGGCAGCCCAGAAGTTGTCTCTGTGTGTCCTCACTGGCAGTTTATGTCTGTCTGCAGGGCCTTGATTCAGGTCTGAAAAAGGATGACAAGTAAGACTATTGTCTTGACTGTGGTTTATAGCCTCTTAAATCAGTGTTTAACACAGGCTTAACACCATATGATAAATAATAAAGGCAGAAACTCCCTTTCATCTGGGAGTGTATGTCTTTTCATCTAATGTCTCATTCTGTGTCATGAAATGTGCCTCAGTGTACTCTGTTAGACTCTTGGGTCTAGAGTAGCCCATTGTGTGTGGTTAAGATGAAAATTCAGAGGAATTTAGTAGAGAAATCAAATGGGGGGTTTAAATCTGCATGAAGTACGTATGATTAAGTACATATCTGGATTATAACTAAGCCTGATTTAGAAATGGAAATGGCTCAAACACAACCCTGAAAAGGTGGAATCTTTGTCTGATAGTGAATCTCCAATTGGTCCAGCTCATGGAAAGCCACTATTAGGTAGTGCTGGCAAAGAGCAGCACAGATCTGTGTCTGGCTGCAGTTGAAGCACTGGGACATTGCAGTTCTTCTGGAAGGCAACAAACAGCCTTGCCAGTCAGGGCTGCAAGGCTCCTCAAAACAGAGCCCTGTCAGTAAAATTCGTGTAGAAGTTTCTACACTTCGATGTTGCTACTGTTGTCTTTTTTTCCCCTTCTTGTTAAGGTCATGTAACTTTGGAGTGACCTCAGAGACAATGATAGAAATGTCCCTAGATAAAACTGCTGTAAATGAGAATGAAACCTGGTCCATATACAATTCTAGAAGGTTCTTTATTTTCTGACATTAACTTTAATTGTAAAGAAGCACATTCTGTCCAGGCTTAATGGAAACTTTGTGGTCTTGTAGGGAAACGGAGCACAGAGTGCTCACACTCTGAGGACTCATGGGGAAAAGGGGGTATTTTTATTGAAAATGGTGCCCAGCTTAAATAGGATTGGTAGGGAAGGTTCTGGAAGGGGGTGGTATTTAGGAGGGGTTTAGGGAAGAGCCTGGGAAGGGTTTGCAATACAAGGCAAGACCCTCCAAAACTGGGAACACAGGGGCAAATGCAGACCATGTAAAGAAATGCTACCCTGCTGCAAGCAGGGACCAGTCAGAGGTGGGTTACAAGCCATGAGGGATGGAAAATTCCAGCAGGGGCACACAGTGAAACAAAGGAAAAGACATATAACATGATAAAATCCTCAAACGGGGTACAGACTTTGAACAGCAAACAGTCCTTAAACATAGCAAGGGTCTATATAAACGCAGTAAGCAGTTCTTCAGAGCTCAGGCAGTCACAGATCTGGGGTGGTTAAGCTGTCCTTCCACAGCTGGTATCTCTCTCCTCCAACAGAACTTGATAGTAATTTTTAAAGGTTTAATTATCACTATTAATTATCACTTTAATTATCACAAGCTAGCTGTCTTCAGAAGACTGACTTTGAAAAAAATGGCCTTTTCAATAAGGCAACTGAGGATTTTGCCAGTTGTGGTACTGTAGCAGAGTTGCTACCAGTATATCTTGGACTTCATGTTTTTGTATGCTAGACCCTTAAAAAAACTTTTCTGTGTCTTAAAAAGGTCCCTTAACTTGATGTGCCAAGCATTTTAATCAGAATGAAATTAGTGTCTGCACTGTGTCGTTAGCTGGAGCTTTGGTTTTATGCAGACATGTCAGATAACAAGTATTGCAAAAGCTTTATTTTTGTTTTTCATCATTGAGCCTCATGAGCTCAACATTAGACATTTAGAAATAACTGGCTTGATAAACTCTGATTTTAAAACTACAGCAAATTGAAGGAAAAACTCAAACACCCTGCAAACCCTAAGGGATATGACTACTGCAGTAATTGAAGTAATTTTGTATCCATTGGGGAAGTTTCTTTCTTTAAATTAAACTTGGTGTAACCTTAGTTTTCCTGTGTTTAGAAGAGCTCTGTGGCAGCAATGAAGTTTGTCAATCACTTGTGGCAAAGCAGTGATGAGCACATAGGAATGACACCCTCTGCTGGGATTCAGGATCTGGCTTTTCTTCATGAGAAGTCTTAGCTGTTTCCTAGAGTGAACGTGTTAACCCTGAGTATGTTTTATTACCCATGGTAGGATAGGACTTATGCCTGACAGGGCTCTTTTAAAGATCAGAAATTGTAAACCAAGTTTCTTACTCCTACAGAAAAGAGCTTGTTTAGCATTAGTTTATCAGCAAAGTCAAAGGAATATGCTAAGAGCTGTCAAGGGCTTTTAACCTGTGCTGTCTTGTGTACCAGCTTCATGCTAGTCTTACTGGAATCACTATTTTGTTTGGAACACGATGGTGACAGATTTAGCTTTCTTTTCTGTGATCCATGTATTTTGTCATACATCTGTCAAATTGACATGGCCTGGCCTGACAGGTGTGCCTGATATAAAGAGGATATCTCATATATTTCATGTTGCTGATTAGAAAATCTGAATATTCTTGCCCTCACTTGCAACTTGACCATTGCAAAAAAATCAGTCACATAATTCGTGACTGCAGCAAGTTCATGAATCCACTGATAATTGTGAAAACAGTTGCCCCAGGCAACTACTAGTGGAATGACTGACAGCAGTTTGGGGGTTTGGCATTGTGAGAGTTGTTATTGCAGACTCATTTTACATATATAAAAGGTTTGGGGATGAAGAAGACTCTTCACAATTATTTTCTTAACCTTTTGTTTCCTTCAAAAATCTGTATGTCATTCTATTCCTCTTTCTGTTGTTTCTGGAGGAAGTGACAGGGACATCTCAAACATGCTCTTCATTTTGTGTAGTGAGGTTTCTATCTATTTATCTGGTAGTAGCAATGCTGTTGGAACTAGAGTGCTCTAGCATATTCTCTAGTGTTCACTTACATTCTAGTGTACCTGAAGGACCCTTAACCCCACAACTTGTTCACTTTTGTCAGTTATATCAGCTAGTCTAATAAAAGATTATTGTTCTCGCTACAAACTCTCGTTTATCTAGATATTATTATTGGTTGTGGAGGCTTGTATGGCAGTAACACATAAGAGCAATAGAGGGTTTCTGCCATAAATACGATGGTTAAAGAGGAAAGAGAGGCATCACAAGTAAAGTGCATTCTGTGAGACACTAGCAGAGCTGAAACTTAAACTTGTGTCAGCTGAATCCTCATCGATGGCCAAGCCATAGGTACATGCTGCTTTCCAGGAACATATAGAGATTAGCAAGCTCTGTTGTTGAGCAAAGAGGAAATTCACTCTGAAATGCAGAATGTCTAAGGGACCAAAAATATCCATTCTTCTCAAAGGTTTTTTTCTCTGTAAAGTTGAAGTGTTTTGCTCATACATATTTCAGCCAGTAAAAAGCAAGTGTGGAGTTCAAAGTGACATTTTAATTTTGAAATCTTGTTTTCCAGAGGCTTAAACAGCTTCAAAATAAAATAGATTGATATTTCAGATTAAGACTACTCAAATACTTCTGATCAGTCAAATACATATTTCTTGTTTTGTTTTATCAATCAAGATGGGCCTCACAATGCTTTGTTCTTGTGTCTTTTTCCCCTCCCTGCTCCTGTATAATTCCAACCAGTTCGTATCACTTATATCATTACTTTACACCATCCAGGTAGATCCTTGTAGCAGGAATTGATAGTGAGATGGAAGTCTGAGGGTGTCATCATCCTGGACTGAAATGGCTGTCCTTTAATGGCCTGTATGAAACAGATGGGGGGATTCAGTTCTGTTTCTGAACATGCCCACACTACAAACTCTTTGGCTTTTGTGTTTCCCACCCTGTTCAGGTCAGCAGCACTCGTGGTCTTCAGAGCCAGAGCTGAGGAGGAGGATGAGGCTTTTCTGTGTCTTCTTTACACCAGGCTTTCAGGTCTGTACAGTCATGAGCCTGGTGGGTTGGGGGAGTGTTTTAGACCTTCCTTTATTAGTACAGAGCAATGTTTCACACCCTGTGTGTTGAACCAGTTTCAGGGGCAAATAAAGCTGGACTGTAATACTGAACTGCAGGCTGTGCACATGAGTGCTCGGAGGAAGGGGGCACTACACTCAATTCAGAGACCGTGTGGAAGTCAAGGATCCTCTTGAGCCTGATGCCTTGTTCACAGCTATTCCTCATTTCTCCCTCCTGGCAGAGACAGATACTCTCCCATTAAGGCACTGTAAGGTGCAGTTAAGTATTTTTCCATTTGCTCCTGCAAACAGGGGCCAGCAGCAGATGCTTAAATACTGAAATGCTGTTTGTGTGGGTGCCTGTCTTGCAAGGAACTATGGGTTATTTGAAATCTACTAGATGCTTATTCTGATGGATATGAGCACCTGTCAGGAATGATTCCATGTAGTGTTAAGTCTCTGAAGCATTTGTAGCAGGAATGAACATGTTTTTGAGACCATAAATCACATCTGCAAGTTTGCTGGGTAGCAAGAGAAATAAACCTTTCGAGTGACGTGTGGGCATTTTGCTAGTCTAGTCTGGTTCACATCTGTGAATTCAGACCCTCTCTGCTGCCATGTCATGTGTGAATTCCATGGCAGACACTTATATCTTGCAAGCTTAGCACCTTTAATTTGGTGGCAGTACTTTGCTAAAGCCTTCAGAGTTTGGTATTATACCGTACACTTGGTAAGCCCTAATATTTGTAAGGAGGATGTGAAAACAAATCAAATGAATTTCAAGTATCAAGAAGTCAAAAAACATGTCTTCCCTTATTTTCTTTCCTGTTTGCCTAAGGATTATTTATTGTGTTTGCCTTGATTCCAGCCACCTAATTTTTCCAAACAGATGCAGCTGATTGATTAATGGCATTTCATGTTTAAAGTCAAAAGTGTCAGCAAGACTCTTGCACGCCTGTGTCATTCTCTCCTAGAACAATAGCTTCGGCTGAGAAGCAGGGACTTGTGCCAAGTATTCTTGAGGATAGGAGGTCATGTGCCACTTTTCTGCTAGGAGACAGATATATATAAGGACAAGGGGAGGCAGGAGTTTGGGGGCTTGGAGGGCTAACTGTTCTAATAATAGGTGGATCACATGGTTGCTAAGTCACCTACAACAAGGCTTAGTTTGTGGAGGTGAATCAAAGTGCCGGGAATTAAGGACATTTCTTTGACTATCCTATGACATACAAAAATAGGCCAAGGGAAATACATATGTGATGAAGAAAGCATTGACTGTCTAGGCCAAAACTCGTCAGAGGAACAGCAGGACTTCATTTCTCTCACCTACTTTTGTGATTACTCTTCTCTTATTTTTTAAGAACCCTGCATGTTAAAATAGCATACAGGTGATCCAGCTTCCCACCTAATATGTAATATTATGTGTTTGTGTATAGTAGGGCACAGGCCAGAGTCTCAGCTGTTGGAAATAAGTATAGTTTGACTGATGCCAATTACCCCGAACAGGATCAGTCCTATCTGCTTAGCCTGGGGTGGGAACTGGTGAAGAGATGCAAATGGAGAATTACGTACTCATGCACCACATTGGAAACCTATTGTGTATTCTAATGTCAGTAATAGAAAGCATCTATATTTGTGGATCAAAATGAAACTGGCATAGGCTCCCCCTTGACAGCTGTTTCAAATATAGGGCTCATCACGTTGTAATTCTTTCCCAGTATATGCTTAAAAACATGTAAAACACCAAGAAGCCCGAGACCCCATTGTTCTTTTCTGCACATTCTGAGTGTTCTGTGTAAACGTATCTCAGACCCTGAAGTCCAGACTCCTAGATACTGAAGTCAGAGACCAAGCTTTGTTTGTTATTGTCAATGGCATTAATCAACAAGTGTGGAGTCCCTTTTTTTGTCCCCTGACATTCTGTATGTTTTCCCAGCTTCACTGGCTAGCGTTCAGAGGAAACTTCCTCTGAAACTATAAGCCACTAGAGGCCTCCTGAATACTTGAATTGATTTTGCTTCCAGGAAGACAGTCTCCTAAAAAGTACATCAGGCTTATAGAAGAAAATGATTCCCAGTTTGCCAAGCCAGGCTGACACACAGTGTGGCGAGGGTGAGCAAAAGATAGCACAGCTGAAATAAAGAACAGAAATGCACTTGAAATTCAGCTCTTAAAACACAACCCATGTAATATTGAGTCACGGTGAATTACTCATTTCTATTTAGCCTTTATCTGTTGCAACCTGATTAGAGAGAGAAACTACATTCCTTTATTCAGGCATGAGGCCAATATTCATATTAGTCATTTTTGGCCAAAATAAATTTTACAAACTTTGGTCAAAATGCTTAATCCAATAATGCAAATGTAGGGACTCTTTAAATAAACCACCCCACAGCGATCTCTCTGTTTATTTTTCGTTTACATCCTCACACCTTCTTTCTCTCTTCCTGTGGCTCTTTTTTTCTGTTGCACAGGCTTCATTTGTGTTTACCTCTTTTGCATAAGCATCCATTGCAAAACCCCCATGGATATCAGAGCTACTTCGATGACACAGTTGATGCTTCCTCTCTGAGCTATGCCAGGTTTGCCCATTGATCCAGGAGCATGTTCCTGTTCATTAATGCAAGGTCACCCCTAATTCCCTCCTTCTGCTCTTTACCTCCCAGCCCTCAGGGGGACAGATACTTGGAGGAGAAACCCGTTTGCTTTCTGTGTCAAGAAGCTGGTCGGTAGCTTGCTGCTAATTACTTTGGCTACAATAATTCTTAACCCGATTACAGTGATACAAATTAAAGCACTCTTGGCGAAGGGCAGCTAAATCCACATGTCAGACACCAGAGCCTTGGTTTATTTAGGGACATCTCATTTCTTCTGATCTTGTTACCCAGTTTTCCATCTTCTTTGGGTAATCCTGAGTAAATCTTTCTTCAGTGGAAATCAGCACCATACACATAGGCCCAGATTATTAGAAATGCCTTTGAAATTGTCTCATGAGGTTCATCCTGCAACCCTTTGGGAAGGTCAGGTCCTCCCACCCCAAAGGATGAAGAACAACTAGTGATTTTGAGAGCTCCCAGTGGTGCATCTTTACAGGGCATACCTAATTTTCAGAGGTGTTGCCTGCACCACATCCTTAAAATCATTCTCTGCAATGTGTTTCAGTGTTGGTCCACCAAAAGGAACTTGCTCTTGCTAAAAATAGAGGTCTATGTACTTGTACAGTCTTTGGCCTTTGCTTATGCAAATTGGACAGTTGTCAGATAACCTTGTTTCCAGTACCTCATGAGCAAAAACGTTGCTTTTTTCTGCATTCCTTGAAAAACGTGGTCTTTTTTTAAGAAATGTGTGTTGGGATGCAGAAAGAACAATTATTTCCCTAATAAATTGACACACCTTCTATAGACAAGCAGCATCTTTCTGCATCTCTTTTCTTTGCTGTGGTGGAGACCTTTTTTATTCAGTTTGTTAATGAGATCATGCTGGTAGGTAGAATGTTGGACTTGACTTTCTCATATGTTGAGTTGGGTCAGTGAAGCCAAATTTCTCAACTGCTACAGTCATGTGCTTTAAACTATGAAGTACTTCTGCTAAAATAATGTTTCCAGTATCCTGTGAATAATGTACTGATCACTGAATTAGTTCCTTAGTGGGAAGGAAAGTAACAAGATTAAAGAGAAACCTGGGAATAGATTTAGTTCTCTTTTACTTCTTTTGCTCTGACATTTGTCGAGCTGAACTCCCCACAAGTCGGAACTATATAAATATTGAGTAAAGACTGCAGGATTTAACAGTCAGTTCATGTCACATAATTATTAGCCTCTGGCACCGTCTTATTCATTTGTAAAGCCACTAACATGAATGTATTGTACCAGATAACAATATTGCCAGGTATTTTATTTAGCAGGTCTATTCTGTTGCAGCTTCCTTTCAGAACACCTCAGCTGTACTGTATGCAAAAACGAGAATATACATTTTCTTCACATTAAGGTACTACACTACAGTGCAGTGGATCTCATTTTGCTTAGCCATGATGTAACCTTCCCTGTTGTAGTTTCACATATCTTCTGTGAAATGACATGCTGCTGTTCACACTGTATTATGTAAACATCATAATATTTTGCAAGGTAACTTGAAACTGCCACATAGTGTGTCATAATCTTATACTTCGGTTTTTCCAATAAGTTTAATACAGTTTTGGACATATTTAATTGATATACCTGCATTTTTAGATAGAATGCACTGTATAGCTAAGAAGGCATTGATTGCATTTTGTGAACTGGGACTTTCAGGTAAAATAAAGCTCCCCCCCAAACAGGGCTGAACTTGGCAGGATAGGAAGGTATCTGCTGCCTTGCTGAGAGCATGTGCTTACAGCTTACATGTTAGTCCTTTGTAAACTTCCTGCCTTGTTTTCCATGGATTTCTCTTTCCAGGTGTTAGGAGTAGAATTAAAAAGCTGAGGCCAAAATCTGTGAACCGTGATTGAAGAATGAGATATATAAGCCCATATCTAGTCATGTTCAAGGAAAGAAGTCCCACTAACCCCTGGGTTTTTTGTGCAGCTGCTGTGCTCTCTGAAACAGAGCTTCAGGCACCTCTGTGAACAGGTGACTTCTAGTTTCATATGCAGTCATGGACTTCAAGTTTCTAATTTTAGATGTTTGAGATACTTGACTTAATGCCCCACTTGCACCGGAGCCCTCTGGATATATTCCTGTGGGCATTTGTACCCGGTCTTGGTGTGCTGGTGTTCACTTCTTCCCTCCATCAGTTCTGCCTGACTCCTGGCTCTAGGCTCTCCTGCGACTCACAAATGCTGATTCTGATGATGTCAGTGATTTCTTGTGACCTTGTGAAAGCCAGCAGGCTCCTGGGCAGACCAGGATCCATCTCCCAAAGGAAAGTTGCGGGAGGTCAGGTATTCCACTCCTGTCTCGCTGAGCTCATCCATCCAACTTCTTCTTTCCTTTTTTTCCCCCCCTCCTGTCCCTTTTTGTTTGGTTTGACCTTGGTCACTGATGACAAGGCTGCTTTTCCTGCCAAACCAATCAATAAGCTAAACAGAGAGAAGATGAGTATTTAGAATATGGGAAGCCAAACTCAAACACAGATAGGTTATCAGCCTAGCCCAGAGCAGACTTCTAAGCAAATATTTCATTAACAAATTTTTCATGGCAACTTGCATGTTAAAAGAAAAAAAAAAAAAAAAGGCAACAACAGGAGAGGAAACAGTAAAGGGGATAAAGCGACAGAACTGGGCCGGAGCCATCGGGCTTAGGCTGTTGCATTGCTGTCTTTGGTTACCAGTACTTTCCACAACACACTGCTTCTCCCTAGGGAAATGGTGAGTGGGAAGGGTGAAGACCTTGCACAAACGGAGCTTTAAAAGCGCGCTCTGTGCTGCTGCACCCTGTGCTTCCCTCTCAGACAGGGAAAGGCTCAGGGTGGGTGTGTAACCATACCATATGTTTATGGTGGAGCGACATTCTGGGCAGAGTCTGAAGTTTATAACTGTTTAATCCTCGGGCCTCTGGCAGGGGTTGTATACATTTTCTGTTAACAAACAAGAGCCTGAGCCAGTTATATCAATAAGTTTTTGGTTAGCTTAATGACCTGTAGAAAATACATTTGTAATATTGCAAAACCTTGTAAAAACATACCTAAAGATCTCACTTCAGTGCTGCCCTCACTCCTTCCATGTGAGACTCAGCTTTTTTTTTGTTTGTTAGTTTGTTTTATTAATGCATTATTGCCCTTCGTTTAAACCAATAAACATAAATTAATGCATCTTGTGCGGATCGGGGTATTTTTACAGCATTCTTAGCATAGATTAACAAACCCTCACTTTCATATGTCATGGGAATGATGAACAGAGGCTTAACCATGTTTTTGTCTTGACAGCTATTTTGAAAGGTTGACTGAAGGACAGAAAAGTTGCTAAATAACTTTACAAACATTGTAGAGGAGAAAAATATAGGTCACTAAGCAATAAACTCCCTACATCCTTCTGGCTAAGGAAGAGACTGTGAATCTCCATCCACCTTTTACTAAAATGAGACCAAATTTCAAATCCAACATAAAGCATTACAGCTTTAAGTACTGAAAATATTTATTATTTTTATACCAGTAATCCAATAGCATAATCTCAAGAACATCAGTGCTCCAGGAATGTCTAGGAACACAATGGATTTGCCTTTATTCCTTTATCCAGATGTTTCTATAAAATACTGTGGATACTAGGAATCTGTAGGGGAATTAAAGATTTATTTTTAATACTTGAAAAACTTGAATTTCTAATAACTATGATCCTTTAAAATGTTTTAACTGTGGATGCAACATGATTTGACTCTTTGATGAGCTTTCCTTATATCTTTTAGCTTGTTTTCCAAATAATGGACAACTATTTCTCACAGGCAGCTGCAAGATACAGAACACAGACACTTTAGTGATATCTGTGAATGTAAAAATTAAAATAAGCATTGGCTTTCATTCAGAAATTTATCCTTATTCAGCAAAACTGGTTAGATTTTGTCTGTACAGCACTGTGTAGTTATACCTGAGCTAGGGAAGCAACCACCAGGACGTTAAATAAATGTACATGAAAAAGTAGCCATCCCTGCATATTGAGGACTATTGCAGGGTGGAAAGTCTTCCTATATTATGTTGTGGTCAGTAATGTTGTAATTTTATCTCATTTCTGAAATAAGATTATACTTTTTTCTTTTTATTATTTTTTTGGTTACAGATACAGCACTATGAAAATAATTTCTGAGGTTTGGCTGCTTATACACACTTTATGTTCGTCTCCTGCAATAGCCATGTAGCTCCCAGACAGGCAGTGGACACCAGGACTCTTTTCAGGATCTGTGTAGTAGATGTTGAAGCAATGTAATTTTTGTTATTTATGAAACACTATGGATTTAATGACTTATTTAATAACAAGACAGGTGTAATAATCATGCAGGATTTTAGAGGCAGACATCTCTAAAGATACTGTGTTCCAAATAGCAGGTCAGAAATTGATTCTCTGAGGAAATACAATGCAGAAATTTCACTGTATGTCAATATCCAGTTTCATTTTGGAGTCGTCTATCATTTGTCTGCACCTAGAAATCTTGCACGAAAGTGGAGCACTAGCTAGTATTTTATATAACTGTTCTACAATATTTCTAGATTTCTAAATCTACTGGTAAAGAGATGCTTTTAATGTAAACTTAGTGAAGTAGGAAAGCAAATCTTCATCCCAATTTCTTCAACTTTTATAGTTTATAAATTTAACATCAGTTTGGGTCAATCAGATTTACTGTTTCTGTTTAGTGGCCACTTTGAAATTTCATAGATGTGATCTAGAATTGGGATAAAAAAATTTGATCAAAGGAAATGAGCAGAAAACACCCCAAAAATAATGCTGGGTGTCATTCTTAAAGTAGTGTTCTGGCCAAAGCCATGGAGTTGCTGCAGAAACTGCTGACTGAAGCACTTTGGTTTCCTAAAGCACAGATTAGTGGCTCACAGTATTTTGGCCTTAAAAATCTGTCAATACATCAATTAGCCTGGTCATTTGCAAATGAAGAACAATTTGGTAAGGAGTGTGGGTGAGGGGGAGGTGGGAGAAGGAAAGAGTGTAGAGAAAAGTGGTTGTAAAAACACAGATACTGACAAGAGAACACGGGCCAATTGGTACTGGTTTTGTGACCCAGTTCCTGCTACCTCACAGTTTTCCTCGATGACTGGAAACTTTTGTGCATGACTGTTCCTCTCTTCTGAAAACTGTGATAAAAGGCCTACCTCAGAGGAGTGACATGTGGATGAACCAGATCAGAGCAAGGTAGAAATTCCTTTTGTTTGCAGATCCTCCTGAGCAGTGTTGGTGACGAGACTGTGTCTGTGGCTTTCTGATCTGAAGGATTTCTGATTAAGATGATAGGCACCGTATTTGTTGCATTAAACGCTTTTTCATTATGGAAGGCAGATGCTTTACCATCGTCTGCAACTGCAAATATGAGCACTATCCTGCATATTTAAGGTTTGACACCATTAGATGCTCATCACTTCAGCACGTGGCGATATTTCTTATGTTGATCTTTTAAAGGCAATTTTCTATCATGATGCAGTCTTAAGACATGTCTATAAGGACCAGAGGCAGAGATGACAGCAGAGACATGCCTGCCTCTCTTCATTGCCACTTCCCCTACTCCTGGGGCAGATGAGAAAGAAGAGGGAAGGCAACAGTAGCAAAAGCTGCTCTCAGCAGCAAGACACCAGGTTTCTCACAGTTTTTAGAGTGGTGGCAGCCAAAGGCAAATAACTAAATCTTCCCTCTTTTCTCTCAAGCTACAAGAAGACTATAAGGCAAATGCCCAGCTGATGTGTTGTGAGTGCCTCCTGAATTCACAGTGCTTCTGTTCAAAATGCAGTAAATCATCAAATCCAAGCCTGCCCACAGACCACACAGTGAATTAAGAATGCTCTGCATGTAATACTGACTTGATCTCATCTTACATATACCCCAAAGCAATAGCGAGGGGAAAATGCTGTGAAGCATTTTTTCCTTTGTTAGTGCCCTCAGGGCTCAATCTGAACTTTGTAAGAGACAAAAAAGAATAGCTAGGAAAAATGGTGAATTTCTGCATGCCATAAGGACTGAAGGAGCTTATGCTGTCATCTGCTTCTGCTGTGAGGGGGTGCACAGATGTGACAGTGAGCAGGGCTTTTCTAGCCACACTCAAGTCAAACGTGACCCATATTGCATCTCTTTCAACAACCACCTTCCACTTTTGTCTTGCCTTGGTCCCAGGAGGCAGGAAGATAGCATCTCAGTTGAAGATTTTTTTCTTAAACGCAATTCTTAGGCTGCTAATAAGATTCTGCACTTTTCTGGCCCCCTAGACTTGTTTATTTTCTATTATCTACTTCATTACTCAAAGCTACTCATAGCTAAATTGTCTTTCCCCACCCCCAGATGAATGGAATATGAAGGCTTTGGGGTAGGGACCATGTTCCTTCTTGCATTTAGGTACAAGTGGCTTTCTGTGGCTGGAGTTCCCAGGAAAGGGCTACATAAACCACATCAATAAAATTAATCTTTGGGAATAGCTGCAATGTAATATCTCACATGGAAACTCTAGGAAAGAAGGGGTAGGCTACTTTCAGAAAATTATTTCTTATGAAAAATCTGTATTACTTGGTAGCACAGCACAGTATGAATCTGAATGAAAACTTGTGCAAATTGTCATCTGTCTGTATGAGAGTGTTTCAAGATAGTAACCACAAGGGGCGGGATTAAGTTTCAGAATTCAAAGTGTCAGAATTTATTTGAAGCCTGAAAATTTGGTTTCTCAAATTTTTCTACTTTACATAGGTGGCACAGAAAAAAAGTAGGATAGGAAGAAGAAAGGAGGTAAGCATTATTCTAAAGCTGAAAATTCACTTGATACTGTGCCATCTACTATAAGAAATGGCACAAAAATGTTTATGTGTGGTAAAAACTACTGTTCTTGCAAAGATGTATGTATGTGATGAACTTCTTTTGTTCTGAGCTGTTTCACTGAACTCACAGTATATCAAAAGGTCTGTGTTATTCTGTACAGGAGGAGGGCCTTAACTGAAACACATATTTACAAGGGTTAGGATATTGATACTCCTTGTACTCCATGTGCCAATCTATAAAACATGTAATACTTTTACAATAAATTGGCCACTCACTCGTTGCTCCACCACTGGGGTGAAGAGAAGGATCAGGAAAAAAAAAATCAAAACTCGTGGGTTGAGATAAAAACAGTTTAGTAGTTGAAACCAAGTAAAATATAATAATACTAATATTAAAATGATAATCACAGCAACAACAATAATAACAGTAATGAAAAGGAGAGAGAGTGAGAAAAAAAACTCGAGAGAAACAAGTGATCTATGATACAATTGCTCACCACCCACTGATGGATGCCCAGCCTGTCTCAGAACAGTGACCAGCAGCTCCTGGCCAACTCATCCCAGTTTATATACTGTGCATGATGTTCTGGGGTACGGAATATGCCTTTGGCCAGTTCAGGTAAACTGCCCTATCCATGTTCCCTCCCAGCATCTTGTGAACCACGTCACTGGCATTGCATGGGAAACCACAAAGTCCTTCACTTAAGGCAAGCACTGCTCAACAACAACCAAACCATCAATGTGTTATCTACATTATTCTCATAGTAAATCCAAAACACAGCACTGTACCAGTTACTAAGAAGAAAATTAACTCTCTCACAGTTGAGATCAGGACATAAGTTTATTTTGTGAAGGATTATATGAAGGGATGCTACTGAGAGTGAGTCTGTGGTGTTTGTGCTGACTCAGCAGTGCAAACACCGCACAGACTATGGCTTTCACTTCTGTCCCCTCTTTGGGTAAGAAAGCAAGATATTTCAAATCTATCCACTGTAAAATTTGCTTCTATTGCCACATTGCTATTCTGAATGCTGACAGGAGCATATAGCAGTAACTGTGCTCCCTTATTCCCTGTTTCTGAGCTTTGCCTTGCAGTAGGTGAGCAGCTCACACTCTCCTCTGAGCCCAGAGCTGGTTTCCAGGGATAACCTGATCGTGGGGTGGTGGTGAAAGACATCTTTGGTCTCAGAAGCACTGTGATATCCAGGGATATGCTTTGTACATGTAAGCAATCTTTATTAAAAGAAAATTGTATCTAAAAAGGAAAATTGTATTACTGAAAAATACTTTATAAAGATTAAAACATTTTCATAATAGCTAATCCATCTATCACACACATCTCTCCTGAAGGAGCTGCAGTCAGTGGGTGCTGCTTGTTAATTACAGGCCCTCATGGAAGGCTCTAAATGTTCACAGCACCTCTTGGTGCTGGATCTTATAGATGGAAGCTGGAGGAGATGAGAGAAGCATTACCTACAGCGACACCTTGGGTGAACTGCTGTATGTGGAAGTCCATGCCTCCTGCCTTGTTCAGCAGTTCTCAGCTCACGTAGTGAAAACAGCTGCTTTCAGTGAGTGGAGATAAAAATGCATATTTTTAGTTATTTATTTATTTATTTATTTATTTATCTATTTATTTATTTATTTTCTGCTCTGAGTGTCTGAGCATCAATGCTGAAAATTCTGCAGACCCAAAGACATTTTAAAATGTCTTTTATTTGACTTCCCATTTCAGCTCAGAGAGTAGGTGATCTAAACTACTGGACAGGTTGTGAGCTTGATTTTCCTCCACTTTGACAGTGCAAGCAAGGCACTGAGCTAATTGTCTCCTTGACAGACTATTACCCCAATGTGGTTAGCTGATACATCACCCTCCCTGTCCACCTCCTCACATGTGGAGGGAGTACAGAGGTGTCAGAAGGGGCACTGCAGAGATCTGCTCTAGGCTGGTGATCCTCCTCTGGCTGAAGACACCCTCAGCCCTCAAGATGCTTCCACTTCCAGTTTGATCTCTGTTGATCCTAAGCCTGGGAAAGTCATGAAATTAGTTGAGGTCTTGGCATACCCAGGGTAACTTGGTCACAATGGTGTTGCATATCTCAAGTTTTTCTTTTGGTCTTGCAGATGGTTTTCCAAAATTTTGGTATGAGTTTCAGAAGTCTGTGGGAGAAGATGAATGAAAAGTAATGGAGAGGACAAGAACACTGATGAGAATCTGAAACTGTGCAAAACTTAGATTAATATATACCCAAGGGCCATCCAATATGCAGGCTTGAAAGAAATACATTCACACTATGATGAACAAGCCCACCCTCAATTAATCAAGTGTAAAAAAGAGGCATATGTGAGGTATTAAACATCAAGTACAGGGGAAGACTAGAAAGATAACAATGTGAAGTCCAGAAAGTAATAAAAATTATAAGAAAAACAAAGGTAGGGAATTAAAAAAAAAGATCGCACAGGAAGTTGTGAAAAATTACGACTTTTTACAAGTATGCAAGAAAAAAAAGGCATCTGAAAGAGACAGACGGACCTGTAAGACATGACAGAAAAAAATTATTGAAAGGAAAAGTAGGTATTGCTTAAAATATTCAATGCATTTCTTGCTCTCATGCTCTGAAAAGAAGGTAATGGTGGCAGACACAGGTGTCAGAAACAAGCATAAATTTCCCTAGGGAAGAGAAAGAAGCACTGAAGGAAATCAGGAGCATGCCAGAACAGGCTATTAAGAAATTAGAATATCTGAAGACTTTCAAAATAACTTGCTCAGATGGGAAGCAGTCTGCTTTCAGTAGAAAACATTAAGAAACACAGGATAACCCCAGGCAGGCACATTTAAGACCTTCTTTGTAGGAGAATGCATGGCTAGGGTGACAGCTGATAGGCTGCAGATTTCAGGCTTCTGTGAATCACAAGGGCTCTGTGGACTTTGTGTGAAGGTTCTGGTGGCATAATGTTTGTGAGCATGCTGTGGACTGCATCAAAATTGTTCACATTAAAAAAAAAAAAAAGGAAAAAAGAAGTGGCACACAATGTGGGAGTAGCTTCTTAAAGCAGTATTTCAGTTCTGGGCATTATGGACTCTGTAACAAACTGGACTTCATTTATTTGGCAGGGTCCTTAGTCCTGCAGCCTTCTGGTGAAGCAGCCTGCAGTTCAATAGCAGATTTGTTTAAATTAAATTTATATAAAAGTTTACTCAATTAAGTACCTAAATGAATAAAGCAATTAGTATTATTTATTTTGATACTGAAATCAATTTAATTGATGCTATTTTCCTGACGTTCACTCCCTACTTGGTTCAGTGCTGTAAGGACAATGCAGGACTGCATTGTAGGAGTTGCCATGGGGAAGCTGAAGTCTTTGGCAGTTGGGTAGGGGACAGTTGGAGCTTTTGGCACCTGGGAAGGCATGGGAGGCAGTTTGGGATTGTAGAGTAAATGCATTGGCTGGATTCTTCTGCTAAAATGATCATCAGTGGAATCATTAATAATGTTGAAATTTAAATTGTCAATCTTTGTTTCAGCATTAGCATGTTATTGAGGGGAATGGGGCTGTCCACACCTCTCAAAGATACAGTTCCAAGTTATCTGCCATATCAGATAACTATTGGTTTATGGTCCATTAATGTGTTCAAGGTTATCTTCACAAGCATGGCAGTCAGCAAGATAAAATGTAAGTTTTGCTTCAGAAACACAGTTGTGCAATAAGGGAGAGATGCTTTGGCGTGTTCCACAGTTCCAGTATCCCCAGCTACAGGCAATTCAGCTACTATTTTGAAAGTATGTCTAGGGAGATCTGGAAAATTGCATGTCTATGAATATGATGAATTTTAGCAGTTGAAAAAGAATAAAAGCATAAATCAGGGTCTAAAGGAAGGAAAAAACCTAAGAGACTCAAGGTATTACTGCTGATACCTTCTGTAGATGCATAAAAGATATCATCTACTGAAATTTTTAAGGGAAGTCATGAAAGACTGGAGGAGGAAAGACTTGGATACAACTCATCTGATCCTCAAGAAACCTTTTTGATCCGATATCACACAGGAGATTGCTTCTCTAGGTCAGTAGGCAAGGTTGGATATGAGATACATCAGTGAATAAAGAACTGGTGTGGATATCAAAGAGGGCGCTTGCAAATGGTCAGAATCTAGGTCAAAGGGGAGAGTATATAGAGTGAAATGAAACAAGAATACGTGGATTAGGTAGCATAGGAAAGAGGGACTGGGGGAGGGGGGAGGCAAAGGAAATGACCAGCATTGATGTTCTAATCAGTAAGGAAGAAGGAGTCAGGATGTTACAGGGATTGTTCACAAGCCTTTAAAAGTGTTGCACGAATAAATTTCTTGGGAAATTCAAATGCCGTGATAGCCTCTTCTTCCTCCAGACCATTTCCCCTCCCTGGTGTTATCAAGAATGGTCCGAGAAACATTGTTGCTGGAAGGAACAAAGTTGGAGAGGACTCAAAACAGGCAGGAAATGATAAGACCTACTTCTTCACACTGGAGAAAAGCAGAGCATCAGCTGGACCTCTAGTAATTGCAAGATGGTGTTTTGAGTGGTTGTGGTAAAAATATCAGCTTAGAGATATGTGAAAGTTCATCCATGTTTGTATGTCTAAGTAAAACTTCACTATTACAATTTCATATTTATTTTCTTTGGGTTTCCTAACTTTTTAAATTAGTTTACTATGTGCTTCAGGCCAGACTTTAAAGAATACAGCAGTAATTCTACAACAAAAAGCATTCTGTATTCCAGTATTTATCCTTTTTATTACAGTAATGCTACAGATGGTATACACTATTTTTGTGTGATTACTGACCAGAATTAAAAATCAGGTTATTTGAACTAATATAAAAAGAAATAGACCGAAGTTTCTGGTTTTGCTGACAATTGCAAGCAACGTGTATCTGGCTTGTCCATATTTTTGGATCTCAGGAATTCTTCCTCAGGGAGGGCCATCCTCTTAGCAAACCATCATCTGTCATCTCTGCATGCTGACAGCCCTGGCTATCGTCTTCAAGACGGGCACATAAGAATGCTAAGATAACATCCCTATGTATTCAGAAGTAGGACAGTGAAGTAATCTGATCTGTGACAGATTCAGTGTCAAATGTTCTGAGCCTGGACAAGTTCATTATAGGTCTTGGAGCATTTTGGAGCTCTGTGAGTGACTCCAAATAAGATTGCATGCACAGTGTCTGGAAGTTTGAGCCTACAAAAAGTCTCATATATTGCTTCATGGTGACTGTTCCCTTGGTTTCTCAGCTTGTGTAAGCTAGTGGGTCCTTGTTGAGTTTAGTAAAACTATGCTCTTTAATAGCAACTAAAGACCTGGCATATATTATTCCTGTTACCTGTAAAAAGATGGTTTGGTTTAAAATGTAACAAAGCAGCCGTGTGAAAACAGGGCCCTTGTACTCATCATAGTGAAAACTGACTATGTGCCAAATTGTAGGAGGACTCATGTGGCTAAATCTCTGCTGGTGTTTCAACATTCGGAGCAGCTGTGGAAGAGCGAACAGGACTCTCTTGGGCCTCCGAATCAGTGCAGATCCCAGGAAGATCTGAGCAGTGGAAATCATATCACTGCTGAGGCTCTTAATAGCAGAGAGATAGCAGATAGATTTTCAAGTCTTAGGATGAAATGGCAGAGTTGGCAATTACAAAAATCATCTTTGGATCTGTAAACGGAACAGAAGCTCATATGGAAGGCACACAAAGAGAAAAAATTATACAGAATGCCTCATTATTTACATTACTGCTTTAGAGAAGGCTAGATGCACTTTATTAAGCAAAAGCTAATAAATCTATTTTAGCGTCCTAATATTGTTCAGATACCAGTTGCTATTCCTAACATTGCTGAGTAATATTTTGACTTCACTCCAGGGCTAACAAATAGTTGCTTTACAATTCTGATATGCCATATCTTGAAATCTGTTATGACTGTTGCTGCTGAATGGGCTGGGAAGAAAGACTGTATGTTCATTAACTTTGTGCTAACGGTTATTAAATCTCCTGCACTTCAGAGGCTGCTGTGAACAGGTGAAGTAGGTTTGGATAGTGGGGGAAGCAACCGAGTGCACATTTGTCCCATTGCTGCTGGACTGGAGCACCCCACGCTCGCCATAAGGAAGTTACAGTCACGCCCCAAGACAACTCAAAGACTCAACAACAGAGGTGTGGGAGTACCCGTTTTTTTTTTTTTTTTTTGTTCTTAGTCCAAACACCCTCAAAAGATAGCAATTATTATTTTAGGTCAGATAATAAAAGAGATGATTTCAAAATAAGACATTTTAAAAACCCTACCCTTTAGTTCTAAAACATTTTTATCAAAAGGAAAACAAAACAAAAAAGCTCCAACCAAAACCAAACAAAAATTTTTTTTTCCAAAATGTTCCTTTTTTGTGCCCAATTTGAGACTGTTTGTATTAATGAATAGTTTTGGTTGACTCAAAACTACCTTTTTCAGTGAACAAATTAATTATTTGAAAAATTCCATCCACTCCAAAGTGACCAGAAGTTGTTGTAAAATATTATCACGAACATAAATAATTTCATGCTTCTTGACCTGTAAAGCCATTCAGGATACTACCAATAAAGTCTTAAGTACTTCCATGTCATTATAAAGGCTAAAGGAATATATTTTGGTACTGGGGATAAGTATTAGAGGGATACTGGGAAGCTGCTAGTCTGTTTAACATCTGTCTTACAAATAAGCTTCATATGCTCTCTTTCTAAATTCTTCTCATTTAATTTGCAAAAATAATCAAGAAAGAACATTTGCTGTCTTTGGACCAAATCTTGAGGCCTTATTCAGGCAAATGCCGACTGAATAATTAGTGATCTTTCCAGCAGAAGGAATATCCGACTGACTGCAGAGTATACAGAACAGCTTGACATGGTTTAGGCTATGGCTTTGTCACCCATTGCTCTGACACAAGGGGATCTGGCTGGGTGAAAACCCACTCAAAATTAACTTTCAATTTGGCTTATTGCTTTTTAATAGGACTCTTACAAAGTAGTAATTGAAGTAGTGGTGTCTTCCAGAGATGATTATGCAATGCCATAATATAATATGTTTTTTAATTTAAAAAGATACTAAATGTGAACCTGATCACTGCATGTTCCCCACAGTATTATTCAGGTCCCTAACACCTGTTAATGGTGGAGCAAAGGCTTATGTGCTGCTTCCCTGTTGCATGAGGAGAAGTGCCAAACAAGGAACCTTCTCTCAGGCTCTCCTCGGCCCTGCACCTCTAGAGCTGCCAGATGGTGAGTTCAGAGGGAGCAAGGCCCCAGTTAATACAGCTGTCCCTAATCTTTCTTCAGCCCTGTATCGCCTACTTCACTCCTGACTCCCTTCTGAGTTTTTGTTCTTCTACTTGTTTTGGTTGCTTATGCCCTGGGCAGTCCACAAGAAATTTAACAGGAATAAATTCCTGTTACTTCTTAAGGTACCCATGAGTCTGTGTCTTTCTTGTGTTTTCTTTGGTTTGTACTCTGGACTGTGTTTGGAGGATGTGCCTGTCCCAGGCTGTAGCAGACAGGTTGATTCATGAAACTTCAACACAAAAAGGATGCCAATGCTCTAAATCCACTAGATAAATAAGACAAAAGACCAAGTAAAGAAAATACATTAGGAAGTAGAGAAGAGTGGATACTGCTTGCATATTTTGCCTGCTAACTTGAAACAACATGAAGAAAGAAACTGTGAAAAGAAATTCAACTCTTTTTCCTGTTTGTGCTCTTTTAATAATCCTGTCTCTTGTGTAGCTATTGTCCTTACAAATGCTTTTACTGATGTTCAAGAAGTGTCCCTGAATTCCTCCTAGCTTTTGTAATTTCACCCTGGCTCTTGTGTCTTTGCACTCTATCCCTTTGTTTTTCCTCTCCACCTCCTCCACCTACCTTTTATTTTCTCCTTTTCACTCTCTTACTAAGCTTCAACCAATACTGGGAAACAAAACTTTTTTTTCTAAGAATCAGAGCACACTCTGATCACTGTCACATATGGATATCTTCCATTCAGGAGGTTTGCTTGGCCAGGTGAACATCTGTTCCTTAGTAGTTTTATGAATAAACAGCAATAATTCTGACAGAGTGAGCTTAAGATGACAGCTTAACTACTTTCACGCAAGAACTTAATCGCTCTTTCTTATCTGACTCCCACTCCTGGATTTGCACACACACACACACAAACACACACACACACACACACATTTTCTTATCTGAGCTATGAGATTGAGTTTCAGTCTGGAAAGTAAATCTGCCTCTCTCTGTTCTGATTCAAGCAAAATTTTTGTTCAGTTGTACAGCTTTTTTCTTTTTCTTGCTTGTTTGTTTATTAGGAAAAAAGGTTTGATATGAAAGAGATTTGGAGTGACCCTTATGTCCTCTCTGAGGTGAACTCTGTGTTTGCTGGCTGCACAGTCCCTCTCCAACCCTACCAACATGCTCTCCATACTGAGACAGCTCCTCGGCAGTGTTCAAGGGACCCCCCTCCCCGTGCCCCTCTGTTTGCTGCCTGCAGGTTTCCTACAGCTGTCCCTGCTGGTGTTTGACTCTGTTGCCTTTGCTTGGCAAAGTCATTCAGGCAGTGATTCTGAAAAAGTTGTGTAGGGAGCTGACAAAGGATATTAAAGAGAAAGTACCGGGCTTTTATCTGTGCATGTCTTTCTAGGCAGAGCAGAGCCTCACCTCCCTCACTCAAATCTGGGAAGCCCATCTAGAGAAGGTGCACAAACTGCTGCAATCAGAGTGAGGGGAACAGGTTGTGTAATGAAGAATAAGATGTGGGTATGCAAAAAACTTCTGGTATTACGGCTGAGTAGGCAGAACCCTGGTGACCCTTCAGCAAGGGTTAACCAGGCAAGTCCGTGGCCCTCACTTTTGGGGCGGTCTATGCAAATAACAGCAGCAAATGGCAGAAAGAGGACACGGCACAGGAGGCTCCTGCTTCATGGTAGGTCTGCTGCTTGTTTCCAGCTCGGCCTCTGTGCAGGGGACGAAGCACTAATGTCTGCTACTCTGCTTTTCCCTACCTGCAAAAATGCCTCTTCTCCCTCGGTAAGCTCAAGTCATGCCTGCTCCTTGCTTCAATTAAGGTACAGGTCCTGTGGACGTGTGAAAACTAGTGGGAGGAGTTATTTTTGATTCAGGAAAAGGGTGTGCACAAACAAATAAAATGCAGTTAAAAGCTGCCGACACGGGAGTGCCCTTTTCTTTTGAAGACCGGGACTGGAAATGGGGAGAGCAGACAGGGAAAGGCAAGAGAGCACAAGAAACAGAGCAGGATGCAAAGTGAACAGGACGAGAGAGTTGACAAGTTGTCACTTTCACTTGCATCGTCTGAGGAGGAAGTGCACAGCCACCCCCTCCCCACACGGCACACTTGATGTATCTCAAGGCATGACAATATGGCTCTATTTGTTCTGGTCTGGGGGGAGGGTGACAGTATATTTTCTTAAGACTACTAAGTCCTTCTAAGTACCACTATTGGCATTCTATGATTGAAAGTGACAAACAGAGGCAACCCTATTTAAAAACTGCCACTTTGAATTAGTGGAAGTATCAGCTTAAGTTTTACAATATTTTACTGCTCCATTTTTGCATCTTTTACATAAAGACGGCCAAATAAATATCCCGGCGACTTGCATTTGCCAGAATTCCTCCCCGTGCTCCTGCCCCATTAGCTGCTGCCTTATGAACGCTGCACTAAACAGAAAATGACAGCAGCTGACAGTGCAGCCAGGGCCAAATTATCAAACATCTGAAGTTGCGCCCGTATAGCCATGCACAGGCTCAGTCTTCCACATGCAAAGCAGATACCTGTGTACAAACAGGTGCTCACGTGTGTGAAGATGTTCTTGCAGGCCGTCACTCCCCAAGCTGTGCGCTGTTGAATGTTCTGTCTAAGAGAGTTTGGTGCCTGCAAGTCCCTGGTGTTAGAAGAACAGACTTTTGACATGGTGAGTCATTTTCCATAAAGAATGAAATGAGTTTACACAGTTCAGCTTTAAACTGTGAATGTAGTGCTTAAATTCTGAACCTGGACTGCCTGAACAGTCAATAGGGATAAAAAGAGTCTTCCAAGCACCATGGTTTAATGCCAGCCCCACTGAGGAACTCTGAATTGCTCCTGGGAGTGCACACTCTGTATGTACCCAATCTGGCTGCTTGAATTTGCAGTGTCCAAGCCTCCAAAAGCTTCTTCCCCACCCCAATCCCATCACTGGCACAGCTGCAGCTCCAGTTCACAAAAGCCCTGGTGGCTTTCCTGCCTGTGAGATGTCAGCCTCCAGAATATGAGATGCGACCTATGTTGTACTGTGCAAATGTGGTGTGATAAAAAGCTTCAGTTGCCACCTCACATCTCCCCTTGTCTTCAGTGGTGCCTGGGAATCATATTACAAACTTCTCCCTTACCCTGTTTAACAGGAAATATCCATTTCTCATAATTTATGTGCTCCCCTTCCCTCGGGAACTGCTGCGACTTCTGTGGTACAGAAGGCTTTCCAGACAGGCTGGCAGGGTAACTTTGGGCAGGAAGAGGACTGAACCTCAGTCTTTACTGGGCTCTGTGTCTGTGGGGAAGGAGAGGATGCAGGAAGGCACAGGGAGTTGAAATACTTCTTGTGGAGCTTTCATCTGCTACAGTGGGCCAAGGTGCAGTGTGAGTCAAGCCTGTACATAGAAGCCTTCCCTGTTGTTAGAAGGGAGTAAGGCATTTTTGCTTTCAAAATAAAGCTGCTTTTGAAATCTTTGATCTTTCTTTTTTATTCTTTGTTTTTCATAAGGAAAGACACAGACAAAATAATGCAGACAAAGCAGGTTATTTGTAAGCCAGCTTGAGCACCCATTAAATCTTAAAGGCTGTATTATTCTGACTTTCAATACCAATGCACAAATAGCTATTCTCTTTTTTTCCCATGGATCTTCCATATGGCCAGATGAACAGGCTGGCTGCATGGTGAGCAGCAAAAAGAACAGCTGACATATAGTTTGCAATCATGCTGCAACATCTGGGCAGAGTTTGGTCAACTGCATGCCTCGTAATAGTTTTTACATTCAGTCAGAGAGATTCCTTTTTAAGGGATCATGTAAAGTAGCAGAAAAAATATTAATATCAGCTTTGAAGTGTACAATGAGTGGTGTGTTGTAGCAGCAAAAAGCCAAGGCTATGTGATACAATACACAGAACAATGAATTGGGATGTAAGAAAAAAGTTTTATCTCTGGCTCTTTTAGTACCTTTATGTGGGATCTTAAACAAATAATTTACTCATGCTTTTTAGCCTTTCTTTCCTCTCCTCTCCTGCCTCCTCTCTTTGCTCATGTTTACTTTGTGTGCCTTGCTACTTAGCCTGTATACTCCTCTACGAGCAGTTGCTTGCTGTCATTCACAATTATGGCCCGCACTCACAACTATGGCCCAAAAAGGCATTTATGCCTCAGTGGTCAAAGCATATAGTTTTCTCTTTGCTATTCACCACTGCAGATGGCATAAAAAAGATACCTTAGGTTGTTACTTGTGGATCAAGAAAAGCAAATGCTAAAGGTTACTAGCATAGCACTTCTGGTGGGACTGCTGCAAGAACATGGGACCGCAGGGAGAGGAGAGGAAAAGAAATGCACAGATGAGGCATAGCTGGAGTCACACACATGTGCTAATAGAGAAAAAAGACAGTCCATTGAGTAACCTCTCCTCTTCCATCCAGATGAAGAAAAACACTGTGGCAAATGTCACAGAGAGTGCTCACTTTCTGTCCAGATGCTGCCAGTTCAGCAGCATTTCAGCAGCAGCATGTATCCACTGTGTAACCTGGGAAGGTGAACTCACCATTTTCCCTTACTTTTTTTAAATATGAAGAGGGTGACTGGTGCATGGAGCTATTTCTGAGAGTCTTTTGCAAGGATGGCTTGCTCCTGATTAGATGAAGGAATATCCCAAAGTACCACAGATGCCTTCTGAGGTGCGGTTTCACAGCCCCAGCTGAATCAGCATTCAGCTATGCTGGTTTGCACATGGAGGAAGGCTCCATATGGTGTGTGAATGGCATCCCAGCGCAGCCCCTCCTACCCAGGTGTAGAGCCCACAGCCAGGAGGTGGTGGTGGGGAAGCGGGTGGTCTGCAGAGGAGGGGATTATGCCAGGGAGACAGTGCTACCCCGTCTGTGCTCCCTCAGCCAGGATCCACAGATCCTGGCTCCCCTCTGCCTCTTCTAGCATTTGGCCCAATGTTTTGTCCTCATTTTGCTTGTTCTGTAGCAACAGTTTCTTAGCAAACACCATTCTCAGAGTGGTGCTGATATTAATTGATGAGGCTGGTACTCAGAGTTGTCTTGGCATGGGAAGGCACTATCTAAGTAGAAAAATAAACAGCCATGTTCACTCCCGTTCCTTTTGGAAAACGGAAAAATAAATCATTGCCTTCCAGATGGAAATGCACAAAATCATCAGCAGAAAAATATCTTAAAGCTCTTAAGAAAACTCTGAGAAAGGAGGATGAACAGCCCTAGTTTGCTGGGGATTTTGTTTCCATTAAACAAAGAACTACTGCTTCTCTGATGTTGTTCTGTGAACAGAGGAGTTCAGGGCTTCAGAGAGGGCATAACATTTTAGGAATTTAATATCCTTTCAGAAAGAAAATCCCTGTCTGCTGTGGAAAAATGATGATTTGTCTTGCAAATGATTGCTTTTTCTTTGAAAATGCAGCAATGGGAGATTTTGTCTCAAATTTAAATGTTTCTTTCATTCCTCTTTACAGACCTGACATTAAATATTTCATTTTTAAGAAGTCTGTTGCTATTAGCTCAGGCTGCATGAGGGACACCATTCTTACTGTAATGGAGGGGACAATTACATTGCATTCAGCTTTAACAACAGTGAAAGTAATATTTGAGATCACAAGTTTCTTGAGGAGAAATCTACTAGACAGCATTATTGCTAATATTGAGCAATGTGGTTTAGATGTTTTTGGGTGG
>VXBX01004089.1:122611-143267 GCA_013400415.1 Scytalopus superciliaris
TACTATTATTATTGGTTTTATTTCTTACACCAGTGTTGCTACTTATACTAACCATGAGGCAGGTTCCACTGAACCAGGCTCTATGAAAACACAGAACAAGACCTAAAAATTGAGGGGTGAGAGAATGGACCAAAGGTGGAGTTAGAAAAAGTTGGGGATGGTGTCAGGAGAGAATGGACCCATATCAGTCAGAGGGAGAAAAGAGAGTGCACAGCTCTGTTTCTGGATCTCACCCTCTGCTGCAATGCATGCTAGAAGGGAAAAGAAGCTCTGTAAGTCATCCCAGCAGCTTCTCTAGGAGCTGTAGTGCTTGGCTATGCACCACGCCTCATAAAAGCAGGGATGTTTCATGTTCTTTTTGGGTTCTCCTTTCTTCATCATTTCATGAAATAATGTGCAATTTGTTTGTCTGTAACTGAATTGTATGCATCCTCTACTTGCCCTGGTTTCAGAAACAAAATCAAAAAAGATCTGTTTTTCAGCTCCTGTATGTTTTGAACATGGGGACTAGAAAAGGCAGAACAATATTCTCCACATGTGTGTGCATGCGTGTGCACATGTGTGTACATGTGCTGCCAGTTGCTGTGGCACTAAGAAACTGGAGAGTGGAATTAGAAAGACAGGTTGATGTGCTGGGGAAGATCAATGAATACGAGAGGTTCACTGATGACAGATGGCTGGTTTCATACTCTGAAGGAGTGACAGAGGAGGAGGAGAACCAGCTGTGAGCAAGTTGCAGGATGAGTGCATTGGAAGCACAACCTTGTGCAGGAGAAGCAGCCCTGTTCCAGCAGAAGCAGGAGGATATAAAGGACAGTGGCTGGTTAACTGAGAAGAGGTAGTAAAGGAGGGAAGAAGTGTAATAAAGAGAGGGTGCCAGTGCCCAGAACATTTCCCAGAGTTTTAACGATTCAGAAGACACAATCTCACAAAATGATGAAATGGGCATGGGGAAATCTGCAGCACAGTTAGATCAGAGGAATGTTGATGGCAGAGTTGATGTTGCAGACAGGCTGTTTAAAACACCAAATCCTCACACAAACTCACACAACTCAAGTGCTTTCAGAAGGGGTAGGGCATTTTTAGTGAATGGGCTATGGCAGATAAAATAGCCTTAAAAAGTCTAACACAATGGATGGTGATTTTTCTAAATTATGCAGAGGGATGAAATGCAGGTATTTGTAAAAAGAAATCCTTACATGCCCTAGCTAGACAGTGGAAGAAGAAAGCAGCATAATGGTGTTTTCCACTATGCAAGTGGTTTATTTTAACACAGTAAAATTAATGGGGGGGTGGGGGGTGGGGAGCGACAGCGGGGGAAGAGGTAATGTGAGACTTTGGGGTGTTATAAAAAACAAAAGAGAGAAAGCAAGATGGCAAAGGAAAGATGGCCTGTATTATTCCACACCCTATGGGAGCAAACAGATTGCCCACTAATAAGGAAATGATCTACCCATTTTTTTAGATTAGTGGTGTGGGAGGAGAAGAATTTAAAGGAGGGAATGCATGGATCTCCCAGTAATGTATCCGCTGGTTGTTGTTGTAGGAGATAATGAGAATGTAAAGCAAAGGTGGGAGGAGAAAATAGCTTCTATACAAATGCTGTGAGCATATTAATAAGGTCACCAATTGAAAACATGCATTTCCAAGGCTAAGTGTGATATTCCTGGAATGTGCGAGCTACAAGGGACTGAAAACAGAGTAGGAAGATGCAAAGTTTATTAAAGGGGACAGGCTGTGTTCTTCAATCACAGCAGAGATAGCAGTATATATCCATGTCCAGGGCAGGAAACACTACAAATGTATTGCCTGT
Source organism: Scytalopus superciliaris (assembly GCA_013400415.1). NCBI lineage: Eukaryota > Metazoa > Chordata > Aves > Passeriformes > Rhinocryptidae > Scytalopus > Scytalopus superciliaris. Next base: position 124,425 of record VXBX01004089.1, read on the forward strand.
CAGAGGAGAGACTGTTTGGGCAGAGGCTGAGGAAGGACAATGAATGCAGTCATGCTATTCCTGGATGTTGCTACAGAACCCCAGGGCGGGCAAAGAAAGTAGGTTGGGAAATGTTTTTACAGATAAGAGAAGCCTGTAAAACAGCTAGAACATTGATCACAAGGGATTTTAATTACTCAGCTATTGATTGGGACAGCCACGATGCAGGAGTGAAGCGGAGGAATGGGTTTCCAGAAGTAATGCAAGATTGCCATCTCACATGGCTAGCTGAACAGCCAAACTTGTGTAGTCTGAGACTACACAGGTCCTAATTCTAGGAAACATGCCAAGTCCAATCAATTAAGTTGAAGTTTGGGAGTAGTTAGGATCCAGTGACACGGTCTATCACCAGAAAGAAAATGCTCAAGAGGAGGCAACACAAACACATAAGACACAGGAAGAAATTTAAGCAAATGAAAGTTATACTAATGAAATTTGACTGGAATATTGTAAAGTGTTGGAAATGGGATAGGGGATATTTCTTGAAAGAGGCTATAAAGACAGAAGGGAAGGCAATGGAGCAGTAATTGAAATTTATCCTAATTCAGCCTAGTGAGGGAATACAGCAGCAGAGGCTAATAGTTGCAATGATCCTTGGCTAATGGAGAGTTCAGTGGGGGTCATGAACACCCGCATATTTTAGAACAGCCCTGACACTGCTCTAAATAATGTGGTTGTCTCTGGCTGTCCCTGGCAGCTATATTAATACCTTTACACCTTGGCCCTCTCAGGTATATCAATTGATGCTCCAGAGCTTCCAAACTGTAGCCTTCTATTTCTTAAGACATGAGTAGTCTGAAGAAATTAGTGTCTCTGTGACAAAAACAGAAATGCAAAAGAAAACTAATGCTCATACTAAAAGGCAAGAATAAAAGAGATTTTTAAACAGGCTAAGAAATTATGGCATTAATAAAGAGATGAGTTGTTCCTTCTCTTTTAGCAACAGTAGATGAGGGGAAAAATACCTTACTTGATGATAAATACTAAAACCCACTAAATCTCACAGGTGATATGACAAGCCCCTGGCATGGATAATAGTAAACTTCTAGTCAGTTAAAGGAAATTATTTGGCAGTACTATGAAGACTTCTGGGGGGGGTGTGTGGAAATTCGTATACATATATATAACCACAACATGAAAAATGAAGCAATAACTACTATATGAACATGTGACCTGGTGTGGACTTTCTAGAGGATGAGCTGACAGATATGAAGTATATCACTCCCCTCAGATTAGAAAAAAACAAGCAAAGCAACAGACCAGAACATGGTATTGCCTTGAAAACTCACAATGTATTGTGAAAGTGACCTACACACAATATAGAAGGGCAGATGATGTTGGAATATTGCAGCAGCAAGCCCCTGGAAGAGGCAGCCACTCACTCAGGTAGATGACCATACCTGTAGGTGGTGGGATTACCTTATTTTGCTTTTCTCCTCAAACTCTTTCATTTTGGGGAGTTGAATGAATGTTCAGGGTGGTTCTTTCTCAGCTGCAGGGTGTGCAAGGTAGACCTCTCCATCTGATTCACTCTCTCTGGCTCCACTTAAAGCTGATGGAAAGCAACAGTCATACTTACGGCTTAAATAAAATCTGCTAAAAATTCCTGTTTCTCTTCAGCGGCCATAAGGCAGTATGGATGATGAGCTCAGATGTAGAAGCCTGTATTGAAGGCATCTCTAAGGGGCCAGCTGAAGCTTACACTCAGCCTGCAGTATCAGGGTAACAAGTCCCTGATTACATTAGGCAAAGCAGGGACTCAGACTGTCTCCTACCTCCTTCATTACTGTCATATTCACTGGGCTTCTGGCTGTCTGGGCTGTTCCCTTGCATTCTGTTTCAGTACCTATCAATAAAGAGTGCCAATGCTGATGAAAGGCATTGTTCCAACTAGATCATTCAATTGAAAGGTTCCTGATGAATTCTAGTAAGAAGTCATTTGCTTGCAATTTTGTCCCCTTTTGTTGGTCATTGATCAATATGAAGGAAGATCTAGCAAATGAGAGAGTATGCTAAGACATACATATATATAAAACATAGAATGTAAAATTATCCGTTGCTTTTCAATCGAGTATTGCCAAGACTGTCCTGTAGTTCTTGAAAATTAATCAGTGGTTGATGGTGTGTCTTGGTCTACACAGAGAAAACCCTGCTTACCTTAGTGATTCCAAAACCAGCAACCAAGTCAGAGACTCTTCCCAAATTCACAAGAAGTAACAGAATAAGAGAATTAGAAAACACAGCATGGAAAGTTTGTTTACACATAAACTGTATTTCCTTGAGCAGCTGCCCTTTTCTATGAGTATTGGAAGACACATCAGTGTTCAACATTTTCAGAGTAGTGGAATACACATTTAGTTCTCACCAGTCTTCTGCAGCATGGGTGGTTACAAAGATTAGCATATGCAGCTTTGAGAAAATAGCCTTTCTTCTGATGTATTAGGAATTCTAGTTCTAAACACCAACAGAATCCTACATCTGAGTATCAGGCAGTAGATCAGCCTGCATATTTCCATGTGTTCCTATCTCTACTTGTGTGCTGAATTGTACCTATTTTTCCCACTTCTGTGAAGAGTTGCGGAGGTTAGAAAAGACCAGCAATGAGGAGATATAAGGTAGAGACCAAAANTTGTCCTGAGGCAATACCCACAGACTACAGGAACCTGGCAGAGTTTTCAGCATGGAAACTCATATTTGTGTATCTTCATTATTTATTTTCATTTCTTTTGTTCCTGGCTAATGTTTTTCTACTAAGGAGTGTAAGCCCATGGTCACCTTGGGTTCAGATGAAAACTTTGATATTAATGTTGATAGTTTATTTTATAAAGAATCAAAGGTGAAGAGAGTTGTGTGAAGAAAACCACTTTTCCTCCAAGACCAATGATTAAGGAACAAATAAATAACAAACATGTGAGAAGTGCCGCATATTGTAGAGGTTCTGAGCATGACTGCAAATTAAGACAGTAAAAATTAAGCCAAGAACTGGTAAAAAATGCAGTAAGATTGCAGAGGAGGTTAACATAAATACAAGAAAGTATTGAAGTATGTAAGGAACAGAGGGTCAGTGAAAGAGATGCGGAGAACATGTTTTATTGGCAGCATAGATAGACACAGACAGAAACATTCACTGCCTCAGTGTGTTCACATAAGAAGATGGGGAACTGATACAGAAAATAATTTCCTGGTATTGTGATGCTGAGGGGTGAGGAGTAAGAAAACCAAATAGTAAAGATAATGGGAAAGCTCCCACCAGCTTCCTCCATATCAGAACACATTTTTGAAGGAGAATCTTACTTATAATTAGGACTGAAGCAAGGCTTGCCTCTTCTGCAATGGTAATGCGGACTTGGCAATTTACTATACAAATTGTTTTGGTGGAAGCAAGAAGTGGAAAAGGTGGTCACATAGGGATAAAGTGGTGATAGAGGGGGCACACACAATTGTAGGCTAAACTAGATGATCATGATACCTCAGAGTACTCAACCCCAGTAATAAACTCACCCAGAAGTGAAACCAAAATAACAAAAGAAGAAAGTTTATATGGACCAACAGAGCAAGGCAGGAAATAAAGGTGTCTGGTAGAGTACAGTGTACAGAGGGAGCAGAGTGAATGCATCAGCTGCAGAAATTCAGGTTTGTTTTTGTTTTATTTGAAACTCCCTGGTGCTTTGCAACAGTCCTGCAACCCTGGGCTGATCTTCCCAGCAAGGACCACCTGACAAGACCAAGAGATTGCCATTCCATCCTACCCCCTTCATTTTGGGGTCTTCATTTTGGCTCTTTCTGCTCCACATTATGGAAATGCTACAGCAAAACACCTGGGAGAGGTTTGCATGTGGGCAAGGAAGCAGGACATGCTGCCATCCTCCCACCTGCCTGGGGAGATGTCCCACCTGGGTTTGAAGAGATGAGACAGCAAGCTCCAAACATGATGATGATCTCAGGGATAACAGCTATTGTGTACTAAAGCACAGGAATTACTCAGATCAGTGAAGGCCAGTGCCAAGTCTCCCCAGGCATATATTTTCCCGAGGAGGACAAAGGAAGGCTTGAGGAAACAGGTTCAGGCCAGAACAAACAAAAGACGAGACAAAGTGCTTGAGAACATCAAAAGTGTAATGAACATGGTGCTTTCACCTTCTGATTCAGAAGAAAGGGTCACATCAAAATTACATCTCATTTACGAGGCTGACGCTTTGACTTATTGGCCGAATTTGTTCTTTTCATTTTTCACACAAAGGTTATTTCCTGACTGACTTGTTGACTGTCTGTTTTCTGGGGGCAAAGGCTGTCTCCTTTGTCACTCAGCTCTGCAGTGTCACGTGGGCCCTGATCCATAACTGAATTTTTTAGATGCCACCATCAAATAATTATTAATTGCAAAAGCTGCAGCTAAGTTTGACTGTCTGCCCTGGATCTGCATGACCACAATGTAGGCAGAAGGCTTAAAAAAGACAGTCTTTACACAAGGTGTGTCGTGTGGTTGTGGGGTGAGATGAGAGCATGTAGGGGTGATGATGGTGGGGAAAGCAGGAGGCATGCCAGAAAACAACACTGTACTGGCCTCGCTGGGACCAGTCCAGCCTCTGTTTGCTGAAAGATTTGGGGCAAGAGGTGTTTTAAGAAATAATCTGAAGTCCAAGGGTTCTTCTTATGCAAACCCTCAGCAGCTGGCAGCACGGAGGAAATGACTAACATTGTGTTTGTTGTTTCCATGCGGCACTTGTGTGTGCTGAGCCTGTGGGAGGGGGAGAGGGGGATTTTCTCAAACCCTGTCTGCAAACAGACCCTGCTGATTGCTTTCCTTTCACTGCTGGCAGCTTGGAGGGGAAAAAGGGCTTGTCCTGGTCAGCTTCACTTCACATGAGGAGAGAGATGCATTTCCCCAGAGAAAGGACCAAGGCAGTAACTGGAGGGAGGAATCTAGACTAGTCATCTGTGATGACTAGCGCTCCAAGTGCTCACCACCTTTCCTACAGAGTTAATAAAGAAGTACAAAATACTTTGGGTTCAGAACCATGCCTCACCTGCTGCATCACCACCAGCCAAACATGGGGAACACACACCTTATTCACACTGGGAGTCCTGAAATTATGCCACATTAAAACTCTCCCTCACTTCTTAACTTTGAGCTCCTCCATAGAGCTGGAGCAGTCAATGTCAATGTTGGCATTTTACTTCTAAGGTGTCTGTGTAGGAGGCTACAACCTCTAATTCTACAGGGAGAGGAGACAAAGAAATGAGGGAGAGACACTCTTATCTTGTCTCCTGTCCAGCTGTGCTGTCCTTAACAGAGGCACATGGACACTTTCCATTAACTTCCAAGGGCCTGCAACACAGCTTGGAAGACAACTTGTAGTTGCACTTTTCTAAGGTGAGCAGAGACAGATATTTCTGGGCAGCCTGACAACTGCACCAAATGCAATAATAATAAAAAATGAATACTGGAGGGGGATTTTGTGGGGTTTTGTTTGTTGGTGGTTTGGTTTGGTTTGTTTGGTTTTTTTGTTTGTTTGTTTTTGGTTTTTTTTGTTTGTTTGTGGGTTTTTTGTGGGTTGTTATTTTTTTAGAAAGAAAAGTCAGTCTTATGCCATGCAAGGAACAACTAAATATAAGGAAAGGAAAAATTCTGATAAATACATCAGGGTCCCTATGGCAACATATTGGTTTTACTAAGTCAGCCCTTGCTACAAGCTGATGTTCACTCAAGCAGAGTCCTTATGAACAAACATAGAAAAGCTGGAATGCACTCAGACAAGCAGAGATCAAATGTTTCTGTTGATGGGAATATTTTCTCCTCAGTGTTTGGGGTATTTGGGGCAGTTCTTTGCTGTTGTTGCTGCAAATCTGACAAAAGTTAAAAAAATTGAAAGTGGACAGTTTCTGTCCTGGTCTTGAATGAGGCACCCAACCAAAGCAAACCAAAGTTTTGGGATTTCCCTTTTCTATTATTACTACATAATTATTTTCATGTAAATGCCCAGAGACTTTTTTGTTGTTGTTGTTGTTGTTATTTTTGACCCTAAGTGTCTCTAGGATTATTTTTTTCAGAGAAGTCATAAGTCCCATTAGTTCAGTTGTTCTGTAAAACCTTTATTTCTAGTAATTTAAGAATATGCCAAAGAAGAGTGCTACCCTACTTGCTTTCAGAGAGGGCATGGAAGGAAAATGTGTTTAGCAAGAACTGGTGGATCATTAAGTGGTTTTATCTGCACTCGACATCTCTCTGTAAATAAGTCAAAGTTTGTTGCAAACTTGTGCAAGTGCTGGCAAAATTTGAAGCCTTAAACAGTGAACTGCTTTGAAGAAAACTTATCTTCCCAATGGAAACAAATTGTGCCTATTATTTATACATGCTGAAAAGATTTATTAAAACAGGGGTGTGGCTTTACTTTCCCTTCTTAAATAGGTTGATTATTTAACATCATATTTAAGCCTTGGATTATGGCATATTGAGAGAATATGAGCCATGCACCATAATAAAAGTAAATAAACTCAACAGCAATGTTTTAGAATACAGATGCAAGCTCAAAATTATCCATTAAGAAAAGTAACATGGCACCAAGAGGGTAGTACTTTTGAAGAATGCATATAGAAGTCAATGGGATAATCTTAGTTGCGGTCCTTGAGTATTGGTACATGCCCTTGTTGAGTCAGATGTATCTGACACATGTGCCACTGCTCTGGAATAAAGTATACTCTCCTCATGGAGAAATAAATACAGCATAGACATTTTTCTAGCACATAGGATTTCACAGGTTCTTTTGATATGCAGGATAGCAACTGGAAAAAGAAACAGTTTTGCTTGCTTTGAATTATTTAAGCTTTTGAATAGTTTTTCTCAAGTTGATGTTTTATCCTTTTTTTAATTCTGCATTTCTCAGTCAGGAAATGTAAGTCTTGATAATTACAGCTTTCAGTTACAGATCTGATTTCTGTTTTTGACTTTCACAGAAATATGCAGATTTGTGATATTAGGATTTCTACTTCTTCAACTGAGTAGAAATAGCCCTCTTTTTTTTTTTCTTTAAAAAATAAAAGTAACACAAGTGGATTATGTTTAATGTTATGCTGTATAATTGAAACACTTTTTCTTGGTGTATATATATAGAGAGAGACATATATCTTCTTTTAGGTTTGAGATATTCAGAACTGACATCAATACTTCAGTCTAAGATTTGTCTGCAATTTTAGGAAGGTTATTATGGTGCAAAACACCTATGTGAAAATAAATATATCTGAGTTCACTCTGAGTAATACTTGAGCATTAAACTAGCTTTCCCCAAGATTTGAAACTGGGAATAAGTTTCAAAGCCCTTAATGGTGAAAGGAGAGCTGCTGGATTATCTGATGCTATTCCTAGTGCATCCCTAGTTTGTGTTTTGGTAAGGACTAAAATGGGTCAAGCGTTGCCTTGTAGAGCATCTCTTTCCAACACAAGGGTGTTACTCTCTGACAACCCCATTGCAATGTTTTCAGCATGCATAGCTCATCTTGCCCAAGCCATACCAGTGGCTAGGTGCAAGATCCAGACTCTCCTCTGTAGCAGAGCTGAGGAGCCAGGAGGTTCAGCATGCATGGTGGGTGCTGCAGAGTTGCTGGCACTGGGAGCCCCAGCACAGCTGGAGGGGATGGGCAGCCTTTCCAAATTTGTTTGCAGCTGTCAGCGTCCCAGGGAGCCTATTGAATCTGAAAACACAAGATATCAGGTGTCAAGAACTGCATTTGGTTTATGCTGGATTTCGTAAAAAGAAATACAAAATTCAATTTCAAAATTAAGACAAGAAAATACTTTGGTACAAACAAACAAAAAAATATCTCAGAAGTGCCCCTTTCTTCCACCCACAGTACTATAAGCCAACAGCTTTGAAATGCAATATTCCATTGATAGGGCAACTTTGTCTCCTGTCTGCCATGTGTGTACAATTCCTTAGCCTTTGGCCCATTGTCCATCTCTGGGAAAGATGTTTGAAGGCGAGGTATGTTTTGTGCTATACAGTGACAGTTTTGCCATGCAGGGACCCACACATCCAAAAATAAGTGTTTTGATACTTTTTCAGTCCCTGGGCTGGAGTATCTAAGGATCTTATAATCCTGATGTATTTATTCCTTTGACAAACACCAACACACCTGGAAAGCAAGACAGTCCTAATTGTATCCTCTCTCTGGGTGGAGAATGAAGGCAGGGAGAGAGTGTGGGGCAGACGCTTTGAGCTTGTAGCTCAAAAGCTTGTCTGGGTAGCAGTGGCTGGGCCCCCAGTCATGAAGGAAAGTAGAGCAGGGAGCTGGAACCCATTTCTGAAATTGCATAACCCCAGGCATGGGAGTATTTTGCCTTCCTTTTAACTTGGCTTCCAGACTGATACAGGAGTACAGAGCACTGTTATTAGATGCAACATGAAGTAACAAACAAAAGCGTATCTCTCAAAATGTTGAAAAATAAGTTTGGTCAGAAGTACTTTGTTGACCTTACTGAAATAACTCCTTCTCTGACCCAGATACAGCATGTGTAATCCACTTTGTAATGTCACTACAATGCTCATCAAGATTTCTACCTTGATATGACATCTGTAGATCAGGCATTCATTGTTCTGATCAGCAGCGTTCTCGTGGTTGTGTTGCTACCTGGGCAGCTGCTGACACCAAAGAGACTTTGGCTGTATAAGATCATTTGAAATTTGCAGCAGCAGAGCATTTAGGATTTGCAGACAAAACCATTAAAGTATGGGCAGGATAGTTTTCTTTCCCTCTAAATATGAAGGAAGAGGACACAGGGATGACACTTTATTTAATTTGGATTAAAAGAATGCTGTGAGGTTTCATTTTTTTGGAAATGTGAGTTTTGATGTTACCTTAAACTGGCAAAAAAAATATATGAAAGTTCTGGCTGAAACTGTTTCCTCTGGAGTTTATTTCTAAAATCAAAACGCCTCTCTGATTTGAAGTTCTGAAACCCACTGCTGTGAATAAAAATGTGCAGCCATTTCATTTATTCATTTTGGAAGAATGAAAGAGGCAATGAGTAAAACTGCAGAGGGGTGAGGAAAACCTGCTGATCAGAATGAAGGTTACTTATATTACAATAAACATGTGTTGGTCTTGGCTAATATTGGTTTAAGTCACAGTCTCATTTGAACTCAAAGTGCCTTTTGCTTTGGCTGCTCAAAGGACACAATTGTCATCAAGGAAGTAAAATCTCTTCTGTTCCCCCAGCTGGAAGAAAAGAGATTGGAGGTGGCAGTGGAAGGGACAGGGCACAAGAAAGAAAAGGAAAGGAAGGCAGACGCTCGCACATAACTTCTTACAATGGCTCCAGCATGCCCTTCCATTGGCAGGAATCCTTTTGATCAAATCCTTGCCCTGGGCTGAAAGTGTTTTAATGAGCATACAGACACTGTCTTTTATTTCTGGGTCTATTTTGTGTTCTTAAGGATAGCTAAGTAAAGTGTGCACTTAAATGATCATGTCTGTACTCCTTAAATGTGCTCTAATGGAAACGCATACTGCTTGAATGTGGAGGCTGAGCAGTGCCCGCCTGAAGGACAGAAGGAAAATAGCAGAGGAGGAAACTAGTTTCTTTAACATTTTGTTTGCTTGTGGAGGAGTAGTATACAACCTCCAGAGATGCAGGGATTTTGGGGTTAGGTGGTGTTTTATGGAGACCCACATGTCTCACTAAACATTCCCAGCACTGGTTTCTTTGAGATTCCCATCAAGGCTACTGTGGTTCACTCAGCTCCTTCTACACACACCCTGGGGGTACTTGTGTGGTGCCCTGCTGGGTGATAGCACCCAGATGCTGTGGGAGGATGCCTTACACAGCTTCTTGTGGGAATTTCTTCCTCAAACTTGGTCCTAGACCTATACTGTTAATTCCCCTGCTGGGAAGGACATACTTGATTTAGTCTGCAGTGGTGATCTGTCAGTTCCTGCTCTCCCCACTGCGTTGAGGGCAAGTATGGGACCACACAGCAGCAGTCCATCTATAATGGGTTTGTGGAGCTGAAGAAAACTTCACTTGCCTGGGTTGCAAATATGGCTCTTCTCATGAGCTCTGAAACACATTAAACATAGAACAAAACAAAAAAATATTAAAAAAGATTATACTTGACAAAAGGCAAATGAAATTTAGTTTGACACATCTCATTATTTTGAGGCATTTGTGGGAAAAGGCAAATTTTGTCAGTACGTCACAGGGTACTAACAGGTACTGCAAAGCAAGACAGGGACCTGTTTGCCTTGGAAGAAACACTTTTCACTAACTTTCAATTTACCTGGTAGGTTTCAAAGATGGGGGGTGCAAGAGAGTGTGGGAGACAAGACCTTTGTGCAGAAGAAGCAGAGTTTTCCCCGAACAGGGATGGCAGGAGTTGAAAGTAAGTTTTGCCTTCACAGCAGCTGCTAAAATCAAAACCTTTTTAAAGTGTTTTTGATGTGAGTCACAGGAGGTGCGACTACTGGGATTTGCATCCAAACAGGAACCCTGAAGAGTTCTTCAAATCCTGGTGACAAAGGTATGACTTTTATGATTTGAGACTGTTGTTCCACATGTGTGAATTGCCAAAACAAAGCTTAAAAAAAGAGCAACTATTGTTTGTGACTGATGAAGTTTGTAAACAAGGAAGTGCCAACACTGAATCTGTCTGGTTTAGCTGAGGGTACCAAATACTCACCAGGCAATGCTCTTTCAATAAGGGGAGTGTTACCACTGCTTGGCTTTGGCGGGCTAACAGGTATGTGTGAAGTAACTGTATACTTCTAGCCCTGTTGTACTGGATAAACAGTGGAAATTTATGTCATAGGAAATAATTTTGATGAGTCCATCATTTATCTAATTAGATATTTTGCCTGCAGTGATGGTACAAACACCACTGGAAAAAAGGTTAGCCACCAAATATGGATACCAAGAAAAAAATCCCTGATTTATAATATTTATGTATTTGTATAGGTTTTTATAACTGCTGGTGGTAATTCAGCTCATGTCATCATTATTCCCATTACTGTGTTTTTAGCATCTCCTTGGTTATTTTTGTCAGTTATATCCTCCAACAGTGATTGTTGCACAAGTTAAATATATGATATGTAAAGCATCTGTGATTTGAGTTTTAATTTTATTGCATTAGTTTATTTAGAAGTCTCATATTTATCCCATGTAGAATATTCACTAATACACTTACTTCTGCTCTTCATGTAAACTAACCTGCAGTACAGAAGGAACAAGGCCAATGCATCAAATCACTTTTGTTTCCTTTCCTGGCATTGATTCTTTTTTCTGCATCTTTTTCAGGGAGTTAACCAGGTCTGTGATGCCAGCTAAAACATACCTGTTTTTTTGTTTTGTTGGCTTTTTTGTTCTTTTCTTTACCAATACAACACTTTCAGAATTATTCTCTTTCACTTGACACACCTTTACAATTCAAAATATATTCCATCTGGTAAGATTAAATTTTAAAATTTTCATTAGTTTAAAGATTTCTGTTAGTTTTACCTTTCTAAATTTGGGGTGATTTTCGTTATCAAAAAATAATGCTAGCAACTGACATTCTACACATGTGCACACATACATGCATGTATATTTATAGATTTACGTATCTGTATGTTTGTGTATGTATATGTTTGTGTATATACAGTCTCACATACTAACTGGCTCTGCTTATTTCAGCCAGCTTTTCATGCTTCCTGACTACAAACTGTATTAGCACAGGGCAATTTAGAAAATAATTAATTCATTGAATAATCTCAAGGATCCCTGAACAAAATACCAAAACCAATAGAAACAAAAACTTTGGGGGCTTCATCTGTTAGAATGAACAAGTAGAGAATTCAGATAGTATGCAAGTAACTCAGAAAATGTTTATTTGGAAAATTGTCCATGCATTTTATTACTTGTTCACAAAAAATCTCAGTGCACAACTTAGCTAAATTACCGGCAAAGTTAAATTAGGCATGCACACTTAGAATAAAAAACACCCCTTCTGCCTGCCACACAGAGGCCGTAAGTGCATAGAGAATGGGAATACAGAAATACCTGCTCTTGTCTGTCAGAAGACGGTCTACCTGGATAGCCACAAAACAAATTCTTAGTAGAAAAAATGGATTTAAACAAGAATGTAAAAAAAATACAACAGGATGCACTTCTGCTATGGCATTTTTATATGAATCCCACCAAAGCAAACACCAATTCTCTTACCAGATTAATGCAATAGTCAATACTGATAATGTTGCAGTGTCCCATTTGTGTGTGTCAGCATTTTGGAAGCATATCCTACAATTGAATATTTGGAATATTTCAGTGTTTAAAAGTAGTGGCCCATGAGAATTTTTTTTTTGTTGCTGATATTCACTGTNAAACTAATTGAGCCAGTCAGGTTGCTGGGGTACATCTATAGCCCTCACAGAGCCCAGATATGCCATGATGAACAGGGAGGGAAATCTCTGTGCCTTCAAACAGTGAAAGGTCCAGCATACCAGAGGTTTGGGTGCTGCAGAGACTGTGAGACCAGGCTTGCAGTACAGTGCCAGGCAATCTTCTCAGCAGCAATTTGTGACATTCCTTGGAAATGACTGCCACTTTTTGTAAGATTGAGATGGGATCGTATGATGGTTTCATTCAAGGCAGGGCTATGCAATAAGCATTTGTGAATAAGCTCTCGTGAATATTTAAACGATATTTAAAGTGCTCAGGGGCAGAGAGTGAGAAAAAAGGATTTATATTTCTGTTTTTCTTTCTTTAAGCAGCTTTCTGCCAGCCAGGCTCGCATAGGTATTTGGGTACTCGAAGATGCAATAAGTGTCTCATAGACCTTCCAGACCTTTTTGCAACAATAATAATGTATGGTCATGACAGAGGCTGCAGAAGCTAACAGAGGATTTTGAAAGATCTAGCAAAGGAGCTCTCTGAACCATTAATGATGATTTTCAACAAATCTTGGTGCCCTGGGGAGGTTCCAGAAGGCTAGAAGAAAGCTTATATAGAGCCAACATTTATAAAGGTTAAACGGGATGACTTGAGTAATTATAGACCTGTCAACCTGACATTGATCCCAGGCAAAATACTGGAACAGCTGATATGAGACTTGATTAATAAGGAATTAAAGGAAGGTAATATAATTAATGCCTTTCAACATGGGTTTATGGAAAATAGATCTTGTCAAACTGGCTTGATATCATTTTTATGAGATTACAAGCTTGGTTGAGAAAGGTAATGGCACTGATGTAATGTACTTAGATATCTGTAAGGCATTTGACTTGGTACCACCTGACATTTTGGTTAATAAAGGAGAATGCTACAAAATCATTGCAGCAAACATCAAAAGGATTTAAAAATAGCTAATTGGTACATCTCAATATGTAACTGTAAATGGGGAAAATTCATTGAGCATGTATGTCACCACTGGAATCCTGTAGAGGATCGTTCTGGATCCAAAGCTGTCTAACATTTATAACCATGCTCTTGAAAGAAACCCCAAACCCAGTCTCTGTAGATTATGTGGATTATACTTAGATCATATAGATTATAAAGACCATACAAATACTAGGATAGTAGACAATAATAAAATGAATATGTTGCTGATAAAGAACAAGCCAGATGTTTTGAATAAAACTTAGTGTTTTCTGTCTAGAAACAGCAAAAGTTGGCCTTACAGGATATTTCCTGTAGTAACTGTGATTTTTAAAAAGACTTAGAACTCATTAGAGGAGGATAATCACAACTGCCAGTGTGGCGTGGTACATAAATGGGATCGTAGTTGGATGTGCAGCAGTGAATATCAGGTCTGAGCAGGGTGGGTTTATATTACTCTGAATATTGGCATCAATACCACCCCTTTGGGATGATGGGGTCCCATTCTGAATCCCAGCTCAAGAGAAATATTGATAAGCTGAGAAACCGGCAGCTTCTCAGACTCCCAAGAGCATGCGAGGAACCAGAAGAGGTGATTTATCATGAAGAGCTCAAAGAATTCAATGTTTCCTCCAGAAAACAGAGGACTAATGAGGTAACCTGATCACAGTTCCAAAATCATGGGATTTGTTTTGGCCAACTTTCCCCATGTGAAAGACAGGACTAGGTTTTAGACTCACTGCTTTGTACCCCTTATTCAGTCTGTGCAGAAGTTAGATATCTCCAGTGGGCAACTAATCCTGTACGGAGATAGCTGCTATGAATGGCCTTCTGGGAGTGCCTGTTTCTCTCAGCTGGTTACAGAAGAATTCCCAAACACTGGGTGAGACAAGATGCTTCATTTTTGTGTAGTTAAAGTTAAGTGAGATAATCCCACACTAATTGCCTCCATGGGGAATGTAATTTTTAAAATGAAGCCTCTTCAGTCTGTCAAACAGCAGGTTCTGAAGGCTGGGAGTTTTACAGGGACAAATTCAGATTAAAAATCAGGTGCATATTTTTCTCAGCAAGTGCAATTAACCTTTGGAACAAATTGCCAAAGGTTGTGGCACTTTCTACACCAGTGGAAATTTTAAAATTAAGATGGAATGTTTTTCTGAAAGATTTGCTCTACTTAAAATGCACTGTTTTGGGGAAGTTAAGTGGCCTGTGTTGTACAAGAGGTCAGAGAAGATCATTGCTTTTGTCCTTTCTGGACTAATGATACGTGCCTCTATGTCTTGTGATGCTAGAACACCTTTAAAAAAATCTTTCCCTAAGTCTTTCTCCATTCCTAAATTTCCTTCCTGCTAACAATAGAGTTCTTTTTCTTGGAGAACAAAGATGTTAAGGACTTTTGGGTGTGTAAATATCCTGGAAATGAAGGACTTCTAAGAATTTAGGGTATATTGAAGAAACATAGATGATTACACAGAGCTTAGGTAATATTCACCGCCCAAGTGTTAATTGTGTGCTGGTCTTGTTGGAGGTGGGTGCTGACTGGTTACCAAATCTATTGCCAGCTTCCATGTAATTAGGGCACAAGTGTCTTGAAAAAGACACACAGTGTTTTCAAAAATATCCCACAAAATGCCCCACGGTTTCCTTTCTACAACAGACACTGGATCAAGGCCAGATCCACCCTGCTCTTGGCCTCCACACCCTGATGGCTCATGGTTTAGACTAGCAAGGTCACACTGTTGATGTGGGGTTAAGTGAACAGGAAAGCCATTAAAATTTATGTGATTTTGGCAATGTGCTGTATTTTCCCTGTCTCAATTCTATGATTGTCTGGATTTAAAAAAAAGAAAAAAGAAAGAAGAAAGAAAAGGAAAAAAAACTAAAATAAAAAAAACCACCCAAAAAACAACCAAGAAGAGAAACAGGGAAGGATTAGAGCCATTCAAATAAAGTTTTCTTGAGTCTGACTTTGACTTGACCATTTAGGTTAAGGTGTAAATCCCCATCACCAAAGGATGATGTGTTGATAGAGATAATGCACTTCAGAAACATTCAGAAACATTCAAAGAATGGAAAGAATTGAACAATATCTACAGCTGGTCACAAAGTTTCCATGCACAATAAAACCCAATTGGGTTTTATACTTCATGAAAATTATTTACTGTGGAATTTTTCAAGTCTTCTCTTTAAATATGTTCAAACACACAAGAGAAAGACTTTAAGTTTTAAACTGATAATTATCAGAAGCCTGTATTTTAAAAGCCACCATGTTGGCTGCTAGAAATTGTACTTCAGATACCTTAATTTCTTATTCTTTTATGTGGGCCACGTTTCTGCATATGTGTCCCAAGATGCACTGTAAGCTGAGTCAGAACATCCATTCTATATCATATAAACATAACATATTCTTATAAATAAAATTTGCTCTGCAATTTGTGAGTGGGACTGAAGAATTATGGAACCAAAGAGATAGCAGAATGTCAGACTGATTAGAAAACACATGAGCTACAAGCCCATGAAGCACCATGACATTTTAAAATCAAAACTCATAACCTTTGGATGAACATTTGGAAAATAAAAAAAAAAAAAAAGAACACTGAGGAAAAATGGGTATTCTAGGAAGCTACAGGAACATTCAAGCACATAAGTAAGGAAGAGTACATGAAAATTACACAGACGAGATAAACTGAGAGCAAACTGAGCAAGTGATATTATGTTGGGTGATTCCTGAAGAAAATTATTGTGTTTGCCTTAAATCCATAGATCCTCAGAAATACCCCTTGTTGTGAGGACAGGATTTTGTTGCTAAAAATTTTGATATCTGTTCTTCAACAAATTTTTGAGATGTTGGTCTCAGGATCATGGATCAGGTAATTCACTATTCATATGATTGCTAGCAGGTTCCCATCCCCGCCTGCATCACAGGAACCTACAGACCACTGGCATTGGCATGGAGCTCCTGATGTTCCCCTGTAAGTAGAAACCAGCAGAAACCTAAAAAGCTTTACCATTCAGCAAAATGGAGACACCAGTATTGGTGCGGCCCAGCACTTTCCGCCTCCCATTTTGACATGCCCGGGCAATGCTTTTAAAAACTCTAAACATGTGTTGGGAAGGAGTAGAGATACTGAAAGTTCTTGGGCTTTATGGTCAAATTTGTTCCAGATACCTTTGGAACTACATCTTTAGCATATGTGCTGGGCTCTGCTTTCCTTTGCATTTGAACTGGGGACACTCAGACTCTTGGCTGGAAATGATGAATACTTAGAGGGGTAAGAAATTTGCAGTCAGCCCAGGTGGATGCACCTGTGTGGCTGAGCATCTTCTGAAAGGAAGATCAGTAATAATTCACCAGGGCTTTCTCCACCTGAAATGAAAAGAAATCACACCTCAGTGACTGTGACTTGTCCTGCTTGTGTTAGAGGCTTGTGCCTGCTCCTGTCACTCAGCAAGCAGTTGGGCAAATGCTACCTGGTAAATTCAAAACAAGTCCAACCCAAGAGTCATAGCCAGGCCTTGCTTCCCAACTTTTGCTTCCCATGAAGATTTTCTGCCTGAATTCATATAAAAGGAAGTAAATGGGAATTCAAATTCTGTGACAACTCATTATAGTTTTTTTCTGCTTCAGTAACCTTATTGATTACAGAAAAGACTGATTGAACGTATGCTTCATATTTTTCCTCCAACACTTTCAATAAATCCCCTTTATGTGCCACAAAAAAATAAGTAAATAAGTAAAGTGTGTCTTCCTGACAGCTGGCTGTAGAGTAAACTTAGAGCACCTGCTTTCTTCCCTTTTGTTCGTTTTTTTACTGCTAAATGAATAACACTTAACACTAAATAAAGAAGGAGGGTGACCATGACTACTGAAAAAGATTCAAAGGCAGCCTGTGCATTGCTTGTAAAGAACTGATTGCAAACATGTAGTGTATGGCAGATAACAATATTCCTGCACAATAATCTAGCAGTAATTCACATTGTGGTTTAAGTGCCAGATCCTCATGAAGCCACTGAATAATCTAAGGCAACTCTGCTCTGTCAGGTGCCACACATTTCTTTGGCAAATTTAACTGATAACACATTTAAAGGTGCTGGTAGGACAGGCAGTGTCCTTGAAAGCTGGCAGGAGGGGACACAAGCAACTTTACCTTGTTTTGGCCTCATCTGTAGGAGGGTTTGGGGAAAAAAAAACCCCAACCTTCTTGAGGTCTTGATTATTTTGTTTGTAAATAACCATCTGCTTCTTTCTGATCAAGAGCCAGCATAGTAAGGTATGACCCCAGGGAAAGCTGTGATTGATACTCCGCCACCTCTGTTAGCAGGGGTGCCACACAAAAGGTAGCTTTAGGCTCACCAGTGGCCCATGATGAAAAAGAATATACTTTCTTTAAAAATGTAAATGATCTGATATTATAAAGGGATGCAGGTGGCATAGGGGAAAAGCCCAGCCATCAAACACCTCATTTCTGTCATACCTACCTACCCTCCCCTCTCCCACTCGTTTGTCAGTCCAGCTGCTGATCTTCGCTCCAGAGAGAGGGTCCGCCGCCGGAGCCAGGCCAGGCAGGCACAGCATCGCTGTCTGCCCGGAGTCACGTCTTTGTCACGGGCTCACCACTGGCTCCAGTGTGACCTTGGGCAAGTCCCCTAAGCTCTTTGTGCGTCAGTTTATCTACTGGTGAACTAGATATAATACTTTTACCGGGGATTATGGCAATTAAATGATGTTTGTAAAGCACGCCGAGATCCTCCACGCTCCAGAAATGAATATTCTGGCTACGAGTTTGCTGCACTGATCTATCCCAGCACACCAGTGAGAGCTGCTACAAAGTTCTTGTGTTGTCTTCCTGGTTTCCAAGGACTTTGAGAACCTGTCCTGGGGAGCAGGAGAGCTTAAGAGATCAAGAGGTTTTTTACCGAACAAAATAGAGTGGGTTGCTGTTGTTCTGTCACTTGTATATTTTGTGCTTAAAAACAAATAAAAATTCAGCTGCTGAGAAATGTTTTGTCCATTCAGCATTTGAAAAATCAGCTGCTGAGAATCGTTTCTGGCTATTTGGTGTTTGCATCCCTCCCTGCAACCCAGTATTTGCACTGGTAAAGAGCTGGTTTCACCAGGCAGAGTCTGGTGGGGGAAACTGTTCAATGAATTTGAGAGAAAGAAAAAAAAAGCTGGGGGAGGGGGGAGAAGGGGGGGAAGGAAATAGGTTATAAACCCCTCTGGTGTCTGGTGGATTTTTTCACTTAGGTATTTCAGCCTAATATGCTTTTAGTGGAAAGGTTCCAAAACGTACAACCAGAAAAAAAAAAAAAAAGAGTGGGGGGGGGGGGGAGAAGGGGGGGAAGGAAATAGGTTATAAACCCCTCTGGTGTCTGGTGGATTTTTTCACTTAGGTATTTCAGCCTAATATGCTTTTAGTGGAAAGGTTCCAAAACGTACAACCAGAAAAAAAAAAAAAAAG
>VXBX01004089.1:143371-168116 GCA_013400415.1 Scytalopus superciliaris
AAAAAAAGGGGGAGGTGGGGGGTGGTGGTAAGGGGAGGAAATTCCCAGGCAAAATAACTAGAGGTAAATTCAGTGTTTTTCCACTCCAGTGACCACAACCTTTGCTTTTATTCTGGTGCAAACAGCTGCAGGTGCCTCAAGTCAGCCAGTTCTATCTATCTGCAATGTCATCCATGTTTACTTGCAGCACTGGACTTTCGATTCTGTCAGGGTGCCAATCCAACGGGCCGCCAGGCACTGCAGCTGACAGTCAAATCTGTAATACTGAATCCTTCTTCTGGAAAAAAGGGCTAAAGAGGTTAATACACTCAAGTAAGGATAAACACACCAGCTGTTATAGTTTCTAATATTTAATGTCATTATCAAATAAAATAACTCCTAAGAAATAAAAAATTATGCAGCCTCCAAATCACTTATCTTTGTTAGTATTAATAAATTATCCAAAAAGCCTACAGTATAAAATAATAATAGAGAGCATACAATTAAAGTCATATTTGCTCTTCTGCTCTGCTGATGTTGCTCTGTGCCAATACCATTACCTTTTGGTGTTTCATCAATACTGATGTCATGCACTGCACAGTATCTATAGGATAATCAGGGACAAATTATTGGAAAATAGAGAAATATAATTTCTTTTTTTCTCTGTTGCAAGGTGCTTGTCGAAATATTTTATCTAATTTACTGAACGTAATTATTCAAAGATTTCATGACTCTTGGTCTTTCCCTTTTACAAAAATCTGCTTAGGATCATCAGAATAATGAGTCCTGTAACAACGAGAGCGCTTTTGTGTGTGTTTGTGTGTGAAATCTCAAAGGATGCCCCCTTGCCCCCCCACCTCATTACCGGGGCTAAATACTTTTTAGAGTCAGGAAGTGAATATATGTTTTCCTCCTGTCATTATAGTTACAGCTTCTGCTGCTGTTCATCAGCATGGAATAAACAGGAGATAACTTGAACACATTCAGAAAGGTAGAGAAATACACACAAACACACAATGGCAGGGGCTTCGCAGACCACAAAACAGCCTGCAATGAGCTCAGCTTCTATTTTGTGGTCTATGTTATAGCAAGACACACTCACTGCCTTGCACTTAAAGGTCTATGACCAATTCCATAAAAATCCTTTAATTTTAGGATTTATTAGTCAGCTATTTCAAATTGCATTAGACTGAACTTGACAATGCATTTACACTTACTTTTTGATTTTCCAAGATTTGATAGAAATTTGTTTCTCCAGTTATTGCTTAACTCTGGGCAAAGGCACAGAGTTCGTGGGGACTTTGGGGTATGACTTTGCCAGTAAAGGCAGTGCTGTGGCTTGACCTGGGATCACCACTCCCACCAGCCACTTTGGGCATAAAAGGAGATATTTACCCTTGCCCTCTGACTTATCCAAATCAATCTTAAATGTGACTAATGTTATTCCTTTGCTGGCCACACAGGTACATTTATTTCCTTACTTATACATGGATTATGGGAAAAAAGAACATAATTTTTCTTTCCCTACTGGTATAATACCAGGTGTAAAATAGAGCTGGCTCAATCACAGAAATACCTTCTCATGAGAAAACAGTAATTTTGAAATTATCCCTCTCCCCTCAAAGTGTGAGATTTTTCATTTTGTTTTTAAACTTTTCTTTTCCCCCTAGTAAACACTCTCCAGAAAAAAACAAAAATCTCTTCTAGGGGAAGCAAACTCTAATTTCTTGGGGCTTGCCAGCTGCCTAGCAAAAAGGGAGAGCGGCAGGAGCCTCATCAGCAGGCTGCTGCAGGCTGGCCACCCCATGCCTGCCTCTTCTCCTCCTCCTCCTTCTCCTCGCCTTCCCCCTAGCCTGGCTGCTGGGGAGGCAGCTGGGCTGCAGGGCCGGCAGAGCGCCAGGGCACTCAACCTCCCCTCCTCCCTCTTCCAGACCTGCTGCATCTCCCCAGCTGCCTGCCTGGAAGACTATTGTCAATTTTGCTCTCTCCCTGCAGACGACAACAAAATCGACAGGGGCCTTCCAGCCAAGCAGCCATGTAGCCATCAGTCTGATTTTTCCAAACAGAGGACCAGAAATTTCTGTCAAAACTGAAATTTTTCACAGAAAAGAAATCTGAATTTTATAAAAGGCATATTCTTCCCCCAAAAATTCATTCCAACAGAACATTCCCAGCCACTGTAATTTGAGAGACCTTTGAATTAAAGTGTATAGAAAAAGCTGCTTGTGTGCTTGGCTGTGAAATAAGGGCAGGTGAACAGAGTCAAATACAAATAGAAACTGCCTGGGAACCAATGTGCAGGGTCCCACCATCAAAGGATCAGACTCGGGGTATTTACTTGACCTTAAAGGAGCTATAAGGGATGGTATCTTTCCTATAAAGTACTAGAGATGATAATTAAGACTTATGTAGCAAGGTTATGTCTCTTCTGAATAATTTACACAGGTCTGAACTCTCGTGAGAATAATTCCCAGCTCTCAATTTCTACCAAAATGGTTCAGAAAAGTATTCAAGCTTTTGTGGCCTCATCAGAATAGAAACCTTTTCAGCAGCGGCACATCAGACACTGTGAGAGAGAGGGGAAAAAATTGAATTTTCACTCAGAGTACTGCTACAATGTCACCTTTGTCTCTGTTTTATCTGCCTGCTGTTGGGGACAATTCTTTGACTGGTAAACAGTTCGGTGGTCCTGTCTGTGTCACCCTCATCTATGGATTTCGAAGGAGAGTTGCCCCAGTGCCAGGAATATTGGAGAATCTCAATGCATGACCTGAGCACACCTTTCAAAGGGGCGTGATGTGAGAAGCTGCAGTCACCACCATTATCCCATGCAGGTTTCCCTCTGTGCCATCTCCAAGTCTGTGCTGAACACACCACCCTTCCTTCCAGCCACAGGACTGCAGATTGGACTAGAAAACTCTTCCACTTTTGTGGTTTTCCCCTAGTTAGGACATCTCAGTTCTGTCAAATGCCACCTCCTGATTTCCAGTGGAGTAGGGAGATCTGTGCCCGAGGATCCAGGTGACTAGTGCCTAAGCAGGGATGTAGAAGCAATTTTGTGTTTCCTTGTGATCTGACACTACATTTTACCCAGCGACCTTGTAGCTGCATCAAGGAGTAGATAGCACAGTCTACACTCAGGCAAGCCTCCCGCTGAAGTCATCTGGAGCTTTAGCGGAACAAGAGCTGTAAGAGCATCAGATGTAGTTCCATTTATGCTCCTGAGTTGTGCAAGGCCTGGTCAGGCTCTTTGCAGCAGGTGAGTTTCTGTCCAATGGGTACAGCATTTCACAGAATAGTACAGGAGTCTTTTACACACTTGGAAAATGTTTTGCAAGTAAAACATCATTAAGCAATCAAAATGCAATACAAAAGAAGTTTCTTAGATGTTTAGATGGGAATAAAAATGGTCAAACCCAGGGCAAACCCACGGAGATGTGGAGAGGCAAAACCCCCCTGCCAGGTACCCAACAGGCAGAGTGCCTTGCCATGGGGCTGCAGGATCGACACCCCATGGGGGCTACATGTTGCACTTCCTGTGGTATCGATTATATTCTGCTGGAGACACTTGTAATATGGAGGCACAGCAGGCCGAGTTAAAGAATGGAGTGGCAGCTTTCTTTCTGAATGTGCCAGCCTTCACAGATATAAACCAAACCCTTTATTTGCATGTAAATATTTGCAATTAATTCTTGATAGTTTTATTTTCGAATGTTCATTAAAACTTCTCTCCCCTATATTTTATTCATATAGATCAGTCTTTGGCTAACATCTTTCATAAAGTGCTGAAATTTGCCCTTGAGGCATCAGATGGAGTAGTCAGATTGTCAAATAAGTCTCCTAATTGAAGTTAACACTGGCACAATATTTGTTTTTTGAAAATAAACATTGCCAGCAAAGTTGCAGGTCCACCACTCTGTGTGTGCTCTGGCAGGGTGAGAGAGCCATGGAGCGTATAGTAGAAAAGGAGGAGTTTTATATGAGGAATAGCTCAGAAATGGATATGTTAGCATATTGTTCCAGTGAAATACCAAACATGCCATTTATCAAAACAAATCCAGCAAAAGCTGCCTTCTGTGTTGAAGTCACATGTTAGCAGGTACAAGGAATAAATAAATATTTTCTTTAAGCAATGTATTTGCATTTTTATATCTTAAAGGGTCAGAAGCAGACATGGGAAATCAATAGTTCTCCTTGCACTGCCTGAAATTAATCAGTAACTTTGGAGACACTCTGTATTTAAGAAAACAAACTGAAAGAACATCACATGGCTTTTAAAGACGTCCTCATGTGACGTTCCCAGTGGGTTTGAGGTGATAAAGGACTAAGCATTTTCCAGTGCAGGGCTTACAAGAAAACCAGAACCAGAACACAAGACAAAGCACCGTTTGACGGTGCCTCCTCTAAGATGAATTGGAAAGTGAGTGTTAGTGCATTTGTAAGAAGCCTGATAGTGTGTTGTGCCAGTTAACTGTTTCTGGGCTTTGCCACTCACCTTGAGTGCCAATTTACCTTTCTATTGCAAATCTGGCAGCTGGCTTCAACATAGTGCTTAAAATGACTGTTCTCCCAAAGCACATGTTTGGCTTGAGTGGAAGTGAGGTGAGGTGTGTGCTTCAGGGTGCGCTGGGTCTTCTGTGGGCAGCATCAGTGACCAAATAGGACTGCTTCAGGTACCAGGTGATGTGTAAATGTAGCAGAATGGGGTACATAATGAAGCCTCTAAAGCCTGAGTTTCTCTTTTTCCCATTCACACAGTTTACAATTAAAATGCTGGTTTGTATTTGCTGTTTGCCATTATTTTGAATAACAATCTTCTGGGAATGGTTCATCATAAACACAGAACCCATGCTCTGTAATACCTGGTTAGGTATACCACCTGATGCTGTCTCTGCTCCCAAGCTATTTGTTTTTATGTTACAAATCCAGAAGTGATATAGGGGTCTGTAGCCTTTGTTATTCAGGTTCATATGACTGGCAGGTTTCTGAATTCATGGTAGAAGATAATTCAAATGCCTGGACTGATAATTCAACCTCGTCAACAGCAAGAGGGCTATTAGATAAACTGAGCCATTAGCACTTGCTGATCACACGACTTCTGCCTTTAAGTCTCTGTTCTGTCTGGGAAGCTCCTTGGGTGCTCTGCCTGCATCCCCATGGACCTTCTGCTAGGCAATCCCAGTATCCACCTGAGTAAATCCAAAATGCCAAAGAGTGATGCAAAACAACTTCATTTAAAAGGACTGTGTGCAATGGCTGGTGGTGCTGGTGGTGGTGGTGTGCTGTCCTTGATGCATCTCCTGCTGCCCAGTGAGTGCAGTTGCTCTGTACTGCATGCCCTGCTGGTTTCAACTCAGCCCAGTGCAGGGCTACCCCAAAGATAGTGATAATCCTTGCGCAAGCAGGGCCTGAAAGGGCTCCAGACAAGACTGGGACTGCAACAAGGGGAGCAGAAAGAGGATGTAAAATTGTCTGTATCCCTTGGTCTCCCCAGCCGAAAAGCACTTCAGAGCTAAGTGCTCTTACACATGCTATAGTAAGGACAGAGTGCTTGCAATGAGGTTGAGTGGCTCTGAGCCACGTGAATTGAGTATGGAAGCTTCAATTTAAAGCACTAATACCCTAACAGGGCTCCCACTGATAAAACAAAGCCTGCTGACTTTGAGATGAGCAGAATGAGGCTTTTGTATCAATGTAATACAAAACGTGAATTGCTTGATGGGAAGTGAAGACTCACTGATAGCATGGGAGCAATAAAGAGCTGATCCTACTTCCATTAACTTTATTGGGAGCAGCTCCAAAATATTTAAGCGGAGATTGGCATATCACATATATCTAATCTAAAGTATCTCAGGATTTATGTTATGGTATCAGCCCTGAAACAGACAGATGAAATATTACTCCTACTACATTTAATTTATAATCTTCATCTCACTAAACCTGCACCTACCTACTTATATAGACCCCATTACCAAAGTAGCTGAGTAGCTGCCAATTATTTAGACATATAAATAAAATAGCGGAGATTATTTTGTTTTCTGCCTCCTTATTTCTCCTGTAGTTTGTAAGATTTCCCATACAGTTGGCCCTTGTTCTGTTTAAGCTTTCATGCATAGGTGAATGGGCCTGGGAATCTCCAGGTTCATTTTAAACTTTTTGAGGGAAACAGGTATGTCACAAAAGAATGAATACTTCTGAATATATTGAGAACAATGACTATCAGAAAGCATAAAAACAAATAATACAGTCTATCTAGCTCCAGGAGCTGTGAGAATTTCATTGCATAAGCTCACAAAATTCCCTGTTGGTTCACAGTCCAGATTGTTCCCGTCAAATGTCATGGGAGGTCGTGTTGGTGGAAGGAGACGTGATATCTCAGGAAGCAAAGTCCAATACCCTGAATGGCTTTGACTATCAAGACAGAAACACTAGTCAAACCAAAGGAATTTGTGCCTCTGAGTAAACGGATTGATGTGTTTGGAAGTTTCCAGTCAAACAGCACATGGGTGTCTAGCCTGTATCTCGTAAGAGTGGCTGCATACTTTTAGCCAGTCAGTCACAGACAGAAAATTGATTACCAAGGACTGAGTAAAGATGTGCACTTACCGTCTTTATAACAACTTCTCTCCAGCCCTGAGCATGCAGCACTGCAGCCACCAGCTCTTCAGAGAGGTGTTTTCAGAGATTGTGGTGGTGGTTGGGGTTGGAACAAGACATGCAGGACCAAAGTTACCATCTCCTTGGGATAAGTACTCAGCTCAGTTCTTACCATGCTCAATCCTCATCATATGACAAAGAGGCTGCATCTGGGGAGGGTTCAATATGGAGCAACAGTTGCCCTGAGACTGGTCCAAAAGAAGGAACATGAGATATTTTAAGATGTTTCCTCCAAAGCTGGACAGGACTATATTTTCTCTTTTCTATTTCTGGTTGCTGCTTGAGCTCATGAATCTCTGCCAATGGATAAACAGATAGCCCTGGACACTTTTCATAATTGTTTCTGGATATATCCTTCCTCGATCTTATTCTGCACAAAACTTCTTGAATAGCTCATTTAAGGAGAAAACACTTGAAAAGTATATTAGCAAACTCTTTCAGTGGGGTAAAACCATCAACATGGAAAATTCAAGTTTTCAAGAGAGCCATTAAGTGTGATTAAACCTTTAAAAAGAGAGAACAATGAATGCAGCCTTGTATTTAGCAATTTCATATCTTTAATCGTACAAAGATTTTCTTTAAAAGCACAAGCCTGAAAGGAAGCTGAATGTTGCAGTATTTACTGAAGGAAAGCAATGAGAGAAGGCCTGTTCACTAGCTAATGGAGTGAAGCCCAGAAATAATGACAAAAAAGCGGTAACGACCGCTCTCCAACACAACATATATAAAAGAGGGAGCCATAAAAAGGCAACAATTCTTGACTTAGCTTTGACTTTCACAATGACTGTGATTACAGATAGTAAGTGGAAGAGCCTATAAGCCACGATGAAATCTGGTTGGCTTTGCAATTGAGATTCAAGTGAAAGAAAGCAACAGGGACATTGAATTTCTGCTACACAAATTTTGGATGGGGTATGAGAAATGGAAAGAAAGGAAGAAAGAGCAAGACCATCAAAAAGTTCAGCAGAAAATGAATGTATTCTCATCAATTCCATCTAATAATAAACACAGAACAGGCCAGATCCTCAGCTGAACTGAAGTGGTAGTGCCAATGATTGAGCTAGTTTCTGTTCTGTAGATGTGACTATCACACAGTCAGATACACCTCGGCATAATGTAGCCTGTGCCATTTTGCATCAGCTTTCACATGCAGAGCAAACTGACTATCAGGAACTGGAATAAATATAAAATGGGGGAGGGGGATAAAATTTGGCTTATTAAGGCATCCAGTAATTAAAGTTATGATACATTTAATGTTAATTATTAGCATTATTTTAATAGAAAATATTTTGATACATCAATGGCACGTGCATATTATTTCTTGACCAATATTTTCTAAAAGCTCTGTTAACATCTGATCATGCATGCATGGTTTTCTTCATATATGCAATACTAAGATTATATATAATGCATTTTCCATAACACAGATATGCTAAAACCTTAGGTGCACTTTAAATGTTAGTAGGCGTCTACTGCTTTTCCTAAAGATTTCCTTCTGCATATCCAAAAACACCTCAAAAATGTAACTTCTATTCACTCATATATTTAGAAAAGTTCTTTTATACTTGTGATTCTAGAGAAATTGAAAAACAAAATAAGAAAAACCCAACCAGCCCTGAACCTTAAAGGTACAAAGTCCAGAAGACAGATGACGAGCAGCAGGAGAGCCCCAGTCCAGTGCTAGTGGTTCTAGGAAGGGGAAATGTCAGATAGCACACCACAAAAAACAGCGAACTTGCAGGAAAAGGATGACTGAGTTTTAATGCTGTCATTTTCATTTTTCATTTCATTAAAGCTTTTGGTACTGTCTCTTACAGGATCCTTCTGGATGTCCAGCACACAGTTGGGTAAATGTATTGTGTGAGGAATTGGCTCATGGGTTGAGCACAGAGGGTAATAGTGAATGGGGTGACATCAGACTGGTGACCTGTCACTGGGGGGGTTCCACAGGGCTCCATCTTAGGCCCTGTCCTCTTCAACATCTTCATAAATTACTTGAACACAGGACTGGAAGGGATATTGAGCAAGTCTGCAGATGATACAAAACTGGGAGGAGCTGTTGACTCTCTCAAAGGCAGGGAGGCTCTGCAGAGGGACCTGGACACATTAAAGGGCTGGACAATCATCAGCCATGTGAAGTTCAACAAGGGAAAGTGCCAGACTCTGCATCTGGGGTTGGGCAACCCTGGATGTTCATAGAGACTGGGGAACAGGATGCTGGAAAGCAATGCTGGGAAAGGGGCCTGGTCAAAGCTAAGTTGAATATGAGCCAGCAGTGCCNGACTGGAAGGGATATTGAGCAAGTCTGCAGATGATACAAAACTGGGAGGAGCTGTTGACTCTCTCAAAGGCAGGGAGGCTCTGCAGAGGGACCTGGACACATTAAAGGGCTGGACAATCATCAGCCATGTGAAGTTCAACAAGGGAAAGTGCCAGACTCTGCATCTGGGGTTGGGCAACCCTGGATGTTCATAGAGACTGGGGAACAGGATGCTGGAAAGCAATGCTGGGAAAGGGGCCTGGTCAAAGCTAAGTTGAATATGAGCCAGCAGTGCCCTGGCAGCCAGGAGGGCCAACCCTGTCCGGGGGGGCATCAGGCACAGCATCGCCAGCTGGGTGAGGGAGGGGATTGTCCCGCTCTGCTCTGCACTGGGGCAGCCTCACCTTGGATATTGTGGGCAGTTTTGGGCACCACAATGTAAGAAATATATTAATCTCTTAGAGAGTGTCCAAAGGAGGGCAATGAAGATGGTGAAGGGCCTTGAGGGGAAGTCATATGAGGAGTGGCTGAGGTGACTTGGTTTGTTCAGTCTGGAGAAGAGGAAGCTGAGGGGAGACCTCATTGCAGTTACAAGTTCCTTGTAAGGGGAAGAGGTGGTTTTGTTGTCTTCTCTGTGGTGATCAGCGAGAGGAACTGAGGAAATGGCCTGAAGTTGTGTCAGGGGACATTGAGGTTGGATACTAGGAAAGGCTCTTCACCCAAAGGGTAGTTGGGTGCTGAAACAGGCTGCCCAGAGACTTGGTCACAGCACCAAGTCTGGCAGAGTTCAAGAAGCATTTGGACAATACTTTCAGGCACATGGTGTGACTCTTGGGGATGGTCCTGTGCAGGGCTAAGGTTTGGGCTCGATGATCCTGGTGGGTCCCTTCCAACTCTGCATATTGTGTGATTCTGTGATAGAGAAAGTTTGAGCAAAACCTTACTTGCTCTCTGAGGTGTTTACTTACCCAAGTTTTTTGCACTTACAAGCTGTAAGCTTGTATAAAGTCATGACTTCTTGCATGAGAAATTACATAAGAAGTGGTGAGGAATGGAAGGGTAATATATAGATGACAGCACTTCAGTAGACAGAGGATGATGAAAATAGATATGATTTCAAAGACTGCAAAAGCTAGTGAGATTGTGGGACAAACATATGAGAAACTTAAATGTCTGATGCCCAGCATGGCACCAGTGGCTTGCTGGGGATGGCCATATGTGATCTATCTGTCTGAGGTGATCAATAGAAAGAATCAGATGAAAATGCTCTTCCAGAGCAGCCAAAACTATTTCATTCACAGAATAGTTTCAGCTGGAAAGGAGAAAACAGTGCTTGGCATCTACTCTCCCTAGTGAATATACAACTCTTCCTTCGTATTTCCTTTGCTTTCATGTTGTAACAGATAAAAATTATCTTGGTTTTTTTGGTCTTGATTCTGAACTAAAGTAGGTGCTTTCCTTTGAGAAATGGCCTTATCACTGAGACGTATTTAGTAGGTGGGCATGGCAGTCAGAAGAGTCCATCATCCCTCCAAGTTTGACTATTAATTTTGGAGCACTTATATTTTTAATTACAAAGATGGTTCATGCTGGGATTGAGAACTTCTGGTAGCTCTGAAAACAACATCCAAAGATGAGACATAATTATCATTAAAGGCACTGAAAATAGTTGTAAAACAATGTACTGATAATTCCTGTAGTCCCACCAACTCTGGAAAATACTGGCTGGAGCCATCATTTCAAAAGTCTTGCCTGACAAATGAAGAAGAGGTCAATGCCCGTAATTTAGATTTTGTAATCTGCCATCAATGAAGTTGTATGAAAATAACTAGACTGAAAAGGGGTTTTGAGTGGGAGAGATGAATGAAAGTGCTCCCTATGGAATACATACACTTAGGTTTTGCTAATGAAGAAACAGTGCAAATATAGAGTTCCACTGTCTAAAATAAAAAAAAACCCTAAACATAGTTTATCTGTGACATAGCCCTTAGCCATGGCAATAACAGGTATTTAAGCAAGATGATATTTTGTGATTATAATAAAAAATTCACATCCTTATATAACTGAACTTATTCCTTTATCTGTAAATGCTACATCCCTGACAATCCCAGGACTGTGACTTTTTTTTTCCAATGGAACGCTTAGGCAATTACTCTTTATAGATAAGGCAGAAGCATCTGGATATACAATAGTTTCTGCATTAGCAAAGTTGCTGTGATATAGTCTATTTGCACCCACTAACTGGTGGTCACCAGAAGCCATTGTATCCGTTGGATACAATGGCAACCAGAAACATTATGCTCACAATACTGAAGAATGCAAATGCATTAGCTCATGACCTCCGAGGAAATGGTATGTGACACTGTTGTTCAAAAAGTTTTGAAACTGCTTTGCAATGTACTTATGCCAACTTGCTCATAGAAAATGACTCCTGTCACTTGTTTTGCTTTGACCTGCAAGGAGAATGAATGACTCACGTATGTGATCTTTAAAAACCTGTCCACATCAGGAACGGGAGGGCTGGGAGTGAACAGGTGGAGGAGGCATAAGAGAAGTGAGGCATTGTGGGTGGGGAGTGTAATAAAAGCTTGGTCACATGGAGGAATAGCAAACAAGGCAGCAAAGCTGTTAAAGAGATTTTTTGGTTCCCAGAAGGTCAAGAAGGATTAAACAAAGGTGTTTTTAGAAGTGTATCACCAGGCCTTCACTAGCCATTCACCAGCTGTGGTCCAACAGATCTTGTCCTTGTGCAAGACAGGGCTATCAGGGAAGGTGCATTTGCTTAAACTAAGCCTGAATTTGGCCCAGCACTGCAAGGAAAAGAGGTGTGCTACCAGAAAAATCACACCGAGAAGCACACACTGGAAGTCAAGGACTGCAAGGATAAAAAAATATCCTGGATGGATTAGCCCACCGATATCATAAATGGTAACTGTGCCCTGTTTCCCTAGCTGCACTACCCCACAGCTGTGAGTGATACACTTTGGTGATGATGACCGAAACTTAGATCAAGCTGACATTTGCTCCATTTTTTAAGTATTGTTTCTCTCCTCATTACCTTTCTGTGATGAAATGGTAGAACTCTCTCCACACCTTAACTTGCATTTCTCATATTGACAAGCGGGTAAACAAATTTGACCTTTAGTACTTTTCTTTTTTAGGGTCACTGAAGCCCTTGGTTTCCTAGCTTTGCTTTATAATGATTGTTTTTGACTTTGTTTTGCTCTTCCTAATACACACACACACACACACACACACACACACACACACACATACACACACACACACACACACCCCAGACATCCATGCGCACATCCTTCCATATCTACTTTCATGTGATTTTCTACTCCTGGAACCATTTTCCAAAGAAGTTTCTAAAGACAACAACAAAATCCTGTTGCAAAATTATTAATCTTGTCACTGTCAACTAGCAGCACACACAAAAAAAATTCAACAGGTTGTTGCCTTTTAGAAAAATGCAACCAAAATTTGAGCTTTCTTGCCTGTTGCTGATTTGTGTTCTCTGATATCTTGTTGATCCCTAATCCAAAGTGTGTGTTGAGCTGTCTGTGGAATATTCTGGGATGACCAGTGTACTCACACAAGAAGTCACTATCTGTGTCCTGCTTTTCCTAATGCCTGAGAGAAAGACAAATTGTGTCAGGTGAACACCTGGTACAGCACATGCTGCTGGTCTGACTGGCATGGCTGTACTACCAGCTGCACTGAGAGGGCCAGACAGAAACTCCACCAGCACCAGGGTAGGGGGATACAGCATCCCTGTGTACAGCATTCCTGTGTACAGCATTTCTTGTACAGCATCTCTGCATACTGCCCCTGCACTGGGAGAAGAATGGCATGCTGGCACACGGAGCATGGGGAAGCAAAAGTCTCCCATTCCCTTGCACCTTGAGAAAACCTATGCAGGGAGGAACCCATTTTCTGGCTGTGGGAACACAGCAGCTTGTAGGACCAAGTGCCTGGTGCAAATATGGGGTCAGGTTATGCTGTGGTAAAGACAGCACATATTTTCTGTAAGTGACAGAAAGTGAGTGCAAAAGAAAAGGATGTGAGCTAGATCAAATTGAATGTGTTTAAAAATTCCACTGAAAGTTTAGAGAAGTGCATGAGTCCCTGAACTCAGTGACTCATGCTTTCTTAAAATGCCTGCTGGAGTGGCCACTAT
Source organism: Scytalopus superciliaris (assembly GCA_013400415.1). NCBI lineage: Eukaryota > Metazoa > Chordata > Aves > Passeriformes > Rhinocryptidae > Scytalopus > Scytalopus superciliaris. The sequence goes on from VXBX01004089.1 coordinate 156,454, forward strand.
GGGGACTGTTATAAATGCCTTTAAGGGGAATGCAGAAATGAGTTTGTCTGTAATGATATATGGATTTAAAAATACACCCAGCTCCTGTGAGATCCTGTGTTTGAGTATTTCTAAATTGCAGATAACAGGAGCTGCATGAGCCGTCTGCAGGAATGAGCCTGCTTTGAGGCTCAACAGGAGTAACTCAGTCTCACATCTAGGAAAGCACCACCATACACAGCTAGTTTCAGGAGATGCACTGTGTCCCTGGAGCTGAGAAGTATCATTGGTCAGTGTGGTTTTGACTTGGGAAGGTATTACCAGAAAACTAGCCTTTAAGGAGGGAAAAAAGTTTATGAAAAACTACTGACATTGTGGAAACGTCCTATTTCTCATGACATTTTCCACAGTTTTTAATCTGTATTTCTGCACAGAGGAGGATAAGAATATTGTGTGAAAACAATAATTGTGCAAATACATTTATCCGTCTTTAAACTTCTCTTCTCACCTGACTGAAGTTGGCTGCATGCACAAGATTTCTGTTGGACCAAGACTCTTGACTGTGATACCAGGTCAGCCTGTTCCTCAGCCAGTCCACTGGTGCACTAAACTTGAATGGAAAAATGTTGGAAATCCAATAAAGAAGAACCACACTTATAGGCGAACTGATAGTAATTTTTTTTTTTCCTAACAAATTTAACATTACTTCCAGGTACAACAGGTAAACCTATTTGTGTTCACTTTGTTTAAAACAGCAGAAATACTTTATTTGTGTTTCACCCAGTTTTACTCTGATTTTTTAAGGACAAAGATGGGGTTTCTACCACATTTGTGAGAACATAATCCCCATCAGAGCTCTGACAAAATGGTGCAAGAGCAGCCACTGATTGACTTGTCATTGCCATGACTGAGCTGAGAGACCAGTATGGCTCATTGGTGGTGCCTGTGAGAGCAGGTGGGGAGTGCAATGGCTGAGAAAGAAGTAATTGCCAAGATGTTTTCAAGAAAATTATGAGAGGCACAGACAGGAATTTGACATAAGAAAGGATGGGAAGGTCAGAGTGGGGGACACTGTGGCATTCAGGCAGGGCTTTTTTGCCATTGTTGGGTTTGGGGGCATTTTTTACCCCTTTATGAAAGGATAATGCAGTATGTGGATGGATAGTAGTGAATGTAAGTGGCTTGGAAACAAAATAAGCAAGCCCTTGACCAAGACACTGTGGGTACAATTGCTTATCCAATCCAATGGAGATGGATTTCACAAGGGTCCCCTCTTGTTCTGAAGCATCTTATTCTCCTCGTTAAAAGGCATTTAAAAGCACAAAATACTTTTATTAAAAATGCTTTTCAGGTCTATATGACGCTAAAAGCACTTTCTATAGCTTGCATTGCTATTTAGGAGAGCATGTTATTTCTTTTTAATTTGCTCACTCATTCCTGAATAACTTTTCATAGGACTCCAGACACTGCAGTGTGACAGCTAAACCAAGGAGCATCGGATGCGATGGAATTGCTCTACAAGCAACCTTGCCAAAGGCCCTTTTGCTGCACAAAGCTGGCTCTATCTTTGTATATTGAGGGAGCTAAATCAATGTTAAATGCTTGGCTCTTTTCACAGGACAATGACCAGGACCTAAGCTGCGTCCTTCCTTTTTGATTGACACTTGAAACGTTGAGTTGGAATCAGCCAGAGGCACTGCTACAAGCTTGAAGCCTCTGCTGGGGATAACAACTGGTGACATCTGCAGAAAGGCCGACAAAAGGCAGTTGAAAGCCGTGTTTGTTGCTTTCCCCTCTCAGATCTCCTCTCTTTCATGGAGCTCCTTACTTGCTTTAATATTATGATTCAGCACCTGGCTCTTTTGAACCTTGCTTTAAACTTCAAAAGGCGAGGTGGTATTAACAAACATGAAACGAAAAAGTGGCAGTAGTTTGATTTACTGTTGTCGTCTTATCAAGGGGGTTTTTTGTCACCAGCTGCCACTTTCTGTCATCTTTGGAACCATTATCATTTCTCTAAAATCTAAAAGACTCCACTTAATAACAGCTTTGAATACAGGCAGGATCAGTAACCTATACGGTTCTGAGATGACAGAACTGTCAAATGAAAAGAAAGATGTTGCCAAAAAAAAAAAAAATCCTTAAGGAAAAAACCCAATAAAACAAATAAAAGCTGTAGTACTTCTAAGTGACCTTGATTTCAGAATTAAACAAATCAAGCCCAATTCCATTGTTCTTTTTGGATTCACTCTGCACTTTCCTTGCAACATTTCTTTTTTGTTCTCAGGACTAAGCGAAAACAAAGCCAAGGCTTCCAGAACAACTGCTCAGTGCACAACGAGCACTTGGTATCACATGAGCTCTGTAAGCGTCTCACTTGTAAAACCGCCAGCAATAATTGCCGGTCTCGTTTCATTGCTGTCCTAGTGCAATCATTCAGGCCATGAGGGAGGCTTGAAAGATGCCTTGCTTGGGCAGGCTCACTGGTCAAAGATCTATTTAACTCTCATTTTACAGCACCTTTCCATGTTTCCCTGCCATCTTTCCCAATAGTGCTTTGCTGTCCTTTGACTGCCAGGGCAGAACCTGAAATGCTTCTGTGCCTCATCAGGCCAGTTTGCCCATCCACCAAAACTTTCTAGGTTCAGTTAAAGACAATCGAATAAATACAAACAATTTTCTCACCAGAAACCTGCTGTCTTTTCTTACTTGTCACTTCACTGTCCTCTACGGAAAACTCATCCCCTTTGTTGATTGTTTTATAATGCTATCTCCAATGAACTTACTTGGAAGGAGAAATTTCTCCTGGTGTCTTCTAAACTTCTGAATTATTTGATGGACATACAGCTACCAGCACTGTCATTTATCTCACATATATCTGAACCAGCACTTCTGTGTATTTTGGTAGTTATTTCCACTGTGCAAAAAGAGTAAAATCACCAAAGGGATCCTCTCTCCTGACCTCAGTGAAGTTTTCTCCCTCCCACTATCTACATGCCACACATGGAAATAGGGAAATGGCTGCTACAAAGTGTTTCTCCCCAACATCTCAGAAGTTGGTGTCCCTGCTGCTGCCCATCCACCCCTTTCCAGGCCCTTTTCATCACAGGAATCTGGAATGGTTGTTTCAACATCTCTTGGTAAAATGGAGATAATTAAAACAAAGTGAAAATTCTCTGGAATGTGAAAATGCTAATGTTTTGACTGAAAATCAGGACTGCCAGAATCCAAAATTTATTACTTTTTTGTTGTAGTTGTTGTTGAGGTGGGGTTTTTTTGTTTGTTTTTTTTTTGTTTGTTTGGTTGGTTTTTTGTTTTTTGGTTTGGTTTTTTTTTTTTTTTTTGATTGGGATATGACAAAACTAATAGAAAAGTGAGACGGGGGTTGCTAAAAATACCTATTATCTTCTGACAGAAGGCTCACTGTCTAATCACACTGAGGTTTCCTCACGGAGAATGTCCACTTTTGACCTTTTAGTCATTTTAACTAGTGTTAATTACCACATGCTAACTAGCAGAAGTGTGTGTGTGTGTGAGATGTTGTATATTTATTTGTTCCAGACTTGGAACATATTAGAATGTGGGCTTTATTCCAGTTTACTGTCCTATGAATGAATGTGTTAGCCAATTACAAATGAAAGATATCACAAGAAAAAAAAAAAAGTAAGGATCTTTTCCTGGTATGTTCTTTGGATGAGGAAACCCAGAATATGTTTACCATATTGGGACAAGTGGAAATCTGATCTTCAGCCTATTAAAGTGCCTGTGACACAGAGGAACAGAAACAATGTGCTTGTGCAGGGTGGAGAATAATGGAAAAGTGGCTTTTTATTTTACCCAGGAGAAAAAAAAGAAATTCTGAGAGAAAGAATAGAAAATGTCTCTGAAAGTATTGGTACAGTTGGATTGATGCCCCTGGAAGAATTAGGATAAATGCAGGATAAGAGCTGATGTCCACATTATACATGTACATAAATAAATTAATATATGTATAATTCCTTTGTGTAATCTAGCCACTATATAGTCAGTATATTCACTGATATTTATGTTCAATATATTCATAATTGTAGAACCATATATATATTTTTTTTTTGAACACACAGGATCTGAATTTTGGCTTCATCATTTCTTTGGCAGATTTTGGAAATGGGAACACTGAGATCAGTCTTTTCTTAAAATCACTGACCACATAATCCAAGATAAATATCTGACAGGCTGAGAAAACTCAGAGCATCTGAAGAACTTGGAGATGCAATCCCCACACCTGATGCATACCTTTATAGTTATCTACAAACTGCCTAGTATAGATTCTCAGAAAGAGAAAGATGTGCAGCATTAAAATAGTCCCACAGTCTCTATCGGGAGGTGTCCAGTGCTGGCAGGACAAGCTATAAAGGGAACTGGAGAATTACTTGATGTCTGTGATTCAAGATAAAAATTGTGTTGAAGGAATACCTTCAGAAGGAACATCTCTGTGTGGAAAGAGATGCAAAAGGGAAAAGGGACAGAAATGTTCCCATAGCCTACATTTATTTCTAGATTGTAAACAAAAGTCAACAAACAGGACTGCAGATTGTCAGGTCCAGCAACTCTGATGCAATTTTGCAAGTAGGTTAATCAACATGTAACCATTCCCAGGCAAGTGGAATGAGGAAAAAGTACCAAATACAGATCTGTATGAATCAGCTTTCTGCATCATCTGCTCTATACGTGTTTGTAGGAAAAACTGTGAATGAAGGCTATTTCTCCTGAAAGAATGAGACTGTGGATCTGTTGCAAACTCATAGCACTTTGAAGTATTTTAAAAATATCCTATAATATTGATTGTATTTGCAGTAAATGTAATAAGGAATTACATTAGTGTATATATATCCACCAATAGTTATAAATTCTTTAGAGGGAAGTCATGGACACAAACCTGTCAAAATTTTCAAAGGAACTGCTAACATAAGTATTAGGAAAAATTGATCATTATTTAGTAGGTTTTCAAAACCCTGTTGTAACATTCCTCACTTGAAACTTTTAAAGAAATTTAAGAAACTCCCGTTGTTTAATAAGTGAGTAACAGGTATGAAATAATTTTAATAAAGAAGCTGAGGTTATTGATGTGGTTTAAGAGGACTCTGCAGTCTTCAACATCTACTGGGGAAAAGTGTGAACTCTGAAATGGCAATGCTTTAGAAAGAAAATTTTACTGGAGAGTTGCAGCAAAATCTGACTCTGAAAACTGCCAAAGAAACATGCAAATGAAATGCTGGGGTGAGAGTGGCAGGTGAAATTCAGTGTTCCTATTAATAAAAGAAAGACGACAGGAAAAAAAATAACTCTAAATCACTATTGCCGTTCATGAATGAGATCTTAGAGTCATTATAGATACTGTAGAGTCACCCTTTGAAAAACCTCACTGACAGTCGGAGAGAAAAGATGAATATAAAGAGTCATTGAGGAATAGAAGTGAGACTAATACCAGCAACATTGTGAGCTGAGAGCTCCTTCACCTCCTCCTCCTTCTCTTCCAAAATAAAAAATAAAAAATATTCAATTGCACAACTGTAGGAACAGAAAAGCATGAGAAAAGACAAGCAGAGAAGAGAGAAATTAATGAAGGCTCTTTGTCTTGGAAAACAGATAAGTTTAGAACATCCTAAAAAAGGTGACTTGAGGGTATTTATGATTATTTGTTATTTCCCAGAACACAAGAACTAAGGCAACCTGATGAAATGAGGAGGCAGCAGAATCAAAAGAAATTACGTCTACATCTACTGATCTGTTAAATTTTACAACTTATTCCCAAGCGACATTGTAGAAGCCCAGGGTACAAATGGCTTCAAAAAGTAACTACACAGAAGATTCCTAATGTGAAGACCTTCTTTCCCCCCAAAACAGATATCTTTGGACAGTTAATTTGCATTATATAAATATACCTTTAAAAATTTATGAGTACTAATATGCTAAACTGCACTACCTTTATCATCTGTGATCTCTCTCGTGTCTATATCTCATGCAGCAATAGGCCTTCCCTTTTGTCAAAATTTTCTTACAGAAGTTTAACTTTCATCTGTATATATGAAGATTAACTTAAGCCGTCCTTGGAAAAATGGACATAGCTAGCTTTAATTGAGCAGCATGAGTGATTTTAGACTGTCCGTAAGTCTATGTAAGTAGCACATTTCAAAATTCTTCTGACACAAGTTAAGAGCTTGCAAGGTTAAGTTAGAAAGATCTATGTACAATAATAACAATATAAATGCTGATGTGTTTACTTTTTCAACTGCTTGTGAACAGTTATACAGTGGACACTTTTCGTTCTGCATGTATCACCGCCTTAATGAAGCACTAACACTCACGGCTCCTTCACTAGGTTTTCAGGCTGCTGCAGTCATGGTAGGGCCAGATCAAAGGAAGAATTTCGATACTAACAAGTCAGGAGTTCTAAAAACAGCTCATGGCAGTGCCTTGAGAGGTCACTACTCCAGGAAAAGACTCTAAAATTCTTGCTCACTGTTAATAAAAGTAAGAAACATTTGTTTGTCTGAACTGTAGTGGCACCTCTGCAGCTTAATATCTCTCCTTTTTGCAAGACTCAGCCCCTGGGTCCCCTCACAGTTTTATTATGAACATCTGGCCAAGAAATACAAGATTTCTGATCAGGGCTTTGCCAAAGTAAGTTCATTTCCTTATTCTGAGAAGGAAACATAGGCACCACTTTATAAGCTACTGTCAACTCACCAGCATCCCCCTATGGAAAGTGTGCCACTGTGAAGAAGGGAAGGCAAGATTCGTGGGTGTAGAGATAAGCAATCTTAAGACCTCATGACTCTCCTTCCAAATTACCCAGACTTGAGGGAAGAGCTGCTCTGGATTTTGTAACACTGTTAATTCATGGGTTAACACAGCAGGAAAAAATCTAAAAGATTAACCCTGTACCAATCCAACACTTCATCCAGGGCATCATACTCATTATCTCTGCTCTTTTCTCTGGGTTTACAGTGTCCTCATATACCATTTTAAGCATGGTGACTGCAGCTTGACCGAGGGAGAGACCACTAGTGTTGGTTAATGCAGTACGGTGATTGATCCAAATATCAGATAGATAACTGTAGGCTACTGCAAAAAAGGTGCATAAACCTGCCCAGTATGTGGTCACCTCACCCTCAGCAGATCTATCACAGCCCCTGAGGAAGCAAGGTGACAGTTCTTCCTCTGTTCTGGGTGCCCATAGCTGGTGGGTGTGGGCTGGGTGCCTCCGTGTAGACATCAGGGCAGGTCTGTACACACAGGGGTGGGTTGGCAGATCTTGGGCAACCCCCGGTGAGGCAGCAGGAGTGCTGGTATGCTCAGGTGCTTGTGAGGTTATGTGGCTGCTGCTTGCAGAGGTGTGTGACACAAGGTGCCTCTGCATGTCTAATATCTTACTGTAGCAGTGATTCATATGTGTGTGGTGTTTGGTTTGGATCAGACTCCTGGTTTCTTTCCTAGCATTGCACTTTGCGGTATTTCAGCAGCACTACACCACGTGTAACAAGCTGTAAGATAGTCACATTAAAAGGACAGAATCAAATAGCACTCTCAAAACCAAGCAGCACTTTCTCATTTCTGGGCACTGCACATGAGTAGTGACATTGAAGACTGGTGTTGGCTGGTTTGTTAGTGGGAGCTGCTTTGGACTCCTGGTCAGCATTAGTGCCAGCCAACTTAAGTTATCTTTTGTTTAGTTCATATCCGCTATGCACAGCTAATCTCACACTGAGGTGAACTCCATAGTGTGCTGAAATCATGTGTTTCATCTGGAAAACTCCCTCATGCACGTGCTTATTCCTCCAGCTATAAATATCCCAAAACAAAACCTCCGAAATGGCACCCTCCTCCGGCTCAGCCACACCCACAGCCAAACACACTTATCTGGCAATTGCAGCAGCTCCAACAGAGATGAAAACTGCAGGAAACTTCATAACAAAACAAATAGGACTGTGACAAATGCCTGCAAAGCTCTGGAGATCCCAATTCCTGTCACTCGAATGCAGCATATCAAATGTCAAGACCCAGCAGCTGCACAGCCATGCCCAGCCTGCACGCCTTCCCTTGCTCTGGTGGGAGTCATGCACATTGCCCCAGAGTTCCCTCTACCACAGCAATCAAAGATACTCCCAAGACACGACTGAAAAATTTCCTTTACAGCACATATATTCTGTTGAAGGTAATCCTCTGCACATGGACACTTCCAGAAGGCACATGATTTCCGTAGAGAGTGCCATGAAACAATAGAGTGCAGGACTTGGCTCTCTCTGCTGTTAAAAGGTAAAGCACATTGCGATTCAGAAATTTGTATGAATATACATCAAGGTTTCACAGTTCTGAGTTCACTTGTTGTATGTCACCCTCTAGAAGAGATGGGATGCTCAAAGTCTCCTTGAAATTTCAATGAGTGCTTGTTCTATATAACGATTGAGGGCCGAAAGATGTGAGTACACACTGCAAAGTATGTGAAACAAGACCACGTCAAATCTCATGACACATCTTTCATTCTTCTCCACGTAGATACTTCTATGCATTTAGAAAAAAAAATGCATCCAAAGGAAGTTCCCAGAAGCCCCAACTTCTGCCTTCCATTGTAGCCTCCAACAGGAAATGGAGCTTCTCTAGAAGTTACTGAGGACTTTTCTTGAGGAGGCACAGCTTGTAAAGCACATTGTGATTTGTCTTCAGAATAGCTCAGGAATAGACTTTTTCCCCCACATTGACATGGGATTGTGATCATGCTAGCATTAGTCCACTTGGAGCACTCAGGCTGAAGGACTGGCTCTGAGAAGCACCGGCAGATGGTGACAGTTCATAGTCATGCTCACCTGCCCCTACTATCAAAACTTGCAAAAGCAAGCTTGAGGTCTGGCGCAGCAGAGCTAATGCACCCTGATGAAATTCCTGATGTATCCATGCGCTTTTTGTGGCACCAGAAAGCAAAAGCAAGAAGAGCTTTGCAGGAAAGTGGTCAAAGCAGAACTTGCTTCTCCTCCTGCAGGCTCCCACTGTGATTTGTGTGCCTGGCATGAATGTATGTATGCTTCATACTACCTTGTGAGATGGTGTGACCAGGGAGATGCTTGACTTTGGCTCCACTGAAGTGTTTTTTTCAGCAATGCCCCAAACATGTTGAGTTTATTGTCAAGCTAATGACTGCTCTATTTCAACTGTTTTTATTTTGAAACTTTCCTTTTGGAAGTTAACACCAACCAGGAGGCTACCTTGACTACTGACATCTAGGCATCTCAACAACTGATCCAAAACCTGGACAGTCCATACAGACTAAGCCGGCCATCCACTAGGTCAGGGCTGAGGCAGAGAGGCTTAACATTGTGAGAAGGTTGAATGCAGCTGCTTTTTCTTGTGGCCTCATTCTGCAGCTGGGAAGAAGGCTTCTGGTCTCAAGAACTGTCAGCTGAGAACTATTCACAGGCAGTAGAATTTCCTCCAAAGGAAAATAAACAGAAAACAGAAGACATTTCAAGTGGCTTCAGCAATGCAAGACGCAAAAAAGTGAGAAAAACATGCAGACATTTCTCACCACCCTTTTTAATTTTTTATTTGTTGAAAGAAAAACATTGTTTCAAGATAATGAAATTTATGTTTTAGTGCAAAAAAAAAAAAAAAANTGTGTGACCTCCCGACATTTCATGACCAAAATCCTTGCAAGTTATGTGGGGACATACAGTTCTTTTTTTTCTTAATTAATTTCTTTTATATATATGTGTGTGTGTGTGTGTGTGCTATATTCTAATTCCAAACATTTCACCATTTCAAGAGCCCCAAATTGCTGCCAGTAACATCTGAGTCAACTTTGACAGTACCAGAAAAAATGATGCTTCTGTCTAGAACCCCTTTTGCCTACAGCTTTCAAATTTGAGGAGTTTGCTGAGTCCAGGCTCAGAAGTTTTTCATACTGAAAGATGCTAAATTTAGGCAGACAACTTCATAGTCATGGACGACCTGGTGAGCTGAAGAGGCACTTTCTGCATTGTCTCCTGTGAACAACAGCTGAGTAGCATCAAGCCACAGAACAGTGAGGAGCACCTCTCTCTCTCTCTCCAGTGAAATATCTCAGATAAGTGGGAGAGGTCAATGTAATAACCTAGATTGCCCTCCACTATTAAGTCAGATTAAAATGTCAAACCCCTCCAATGCAAGAATTTAGGGCATTTTGTATTCCTCCCCTGGCCTTTTTCAAAGACAGGGGCCATCTGCACATCCTGGGCCCCGTCCAGGTTCACGCTCCTGGTGTCTCAGTGTGGTGATGTTAAGTTTTGGTGGTTTGTCCCCCATTAAATTTCAAAAGAAGCAAAATGAAATGATCTTTTTTTCTTTCCATTTGGGCTAATAAGATGTCCATATTTTTAAATTATCATCTCTTTGCATGTGTTCTCTGTAGAGCTGCCAGTCAACGTCAAATGAGTTGTATAAATCAAAACTCTGGTTATGTTCTGATAGCATTATATAGACTGGCAGAAAAACACAGGTGAACAAGTGTCACATCTACATGAGATTTTTTTTCTCTCTTTTTAAATTGAGACATCTGTCTAATCTCAGTACTTCCCAGTAAATGAATATAGGCACCTCAGAAGCTTATCTGAGCTTGATGTTAAAGAAAAACATTTCTATGGACACATTTGTACCTGTCAGCACTTACTGTAGAGATCTCTCTATATATATATTAACATGAGTGACATCAGAATAATTAAAATTATTGTTAATGTTAACACCACTTTAGCACCCATTTTACCCTATTTTCAAAGGAAGACTTTCCATGAACCCAAATGGAAGTGGGTATTGGATAATTTTTTAAAAACTTTGTGGAAATCAGGGAAGGACAAAGTCAAAGAGAAGGAAAGTCAGCAATGCACATCGCAGGGGATTATGGATGTATACATCTGTCTATATGCTGGACTGATAAGCCTTCTCTGAGCTGTTTTTGCAAGGCAGTCATTCAATGCTGAACAAAAGTACAGCTGAGACTTTCTTTTCCCCACATCTAACCACATCCACACTTGAGTGAAATGCCTTCTATGTAAACCAAGCCCACTCAAAGACATCTCAACCTTGACACTTTGTTTTCTTTTGCAAAACTCTGTTTCTTTACAACACCACTTGCCTGACATGCTCCCATGTGAAGCAGAGTTATCAGAATAATAATTAACAGGCTCTCATTAATTTAGGATCAAACAATACCCCCTAATGAAGCAGGGACCAACCAATGTGATCCCTTAAAGTGAGGCGTATGCTTTTCTTACACCTCGTGGCATCTAATCTGCCGTAACCATTAGGCACCGAGCTGACCGTAAAGGCCCGTGTAACATTGAGTCAAGGACAGTTAATGGATGCCGGAGCACAAACAAGAGTGCTCCAAGCATGTCAGTCAAGACTAACCTGAGGCAAAAACATCAAAATGCAGGTTGGAGTTTTGACATTCCTGCAGGCTCTGTACGCCTCGCCAGTGAATTTTTAAAGTCAATATCCCCCTCCTGCTCGGGAACACTTTCTATCTGATGAGTAGCAGTAATGTGGATCTGATTGAACTTTGACTAAAGTATTACTTAAAAGGCAGCTTTGAATGTGTGTGCGTGTGTGGTGTTGTTTTTTTTTTTTTTTTTTTTTTTTTTTTTTTAAAAAATTTTTGGGAAAAAAAAAAAAAA